>APFE030650288.1:70012-96612 GCA_000404065.3 Pinus taeda | reverse complement strand
TAGAAAAAATACATAATGTACATAGAGCAGCACTAGCTTTGTGAAAATTCAACAGGCAGCTGTGCTGGCAAAAACTCGAACCTAACTCCAAAATCTGTGAAAAGCCCGAACAATACTACAAAGGAGCTATAAACAAACATCCAAAAAACACCCATGAATAGTCTACCCTCAAGGCATCACTCTAGACAACCAGCGAACTGGAAACCTGCTCTCCGAACTATTGTACATCAAATAACCTTCCGTGCCTCAAATAGTTGTCGTACATCAAAAAACCTGAACGCCTTTGATGACGGGGCCCACAGGTCCGAAGGCCCACAAAACTGCAACATGTGACATCTGAAGGCCCACAAACTACATCAAATGCCCAACCTTAACCTTCATTTATCTTATTAACTCGAAGACCATGCGATCCAACCTTCAATGATCCAACAGTCATGAGTTGATTTCGAGCCGTCACCTTCCCCACCCTTTATCTCTTCTTACAGACCCGAAAAGAAACATAGGCCACCTCTCTAAACTATTTTGGGTCCGATTGAAGAAATAACAATCGAGCAGTTTTTCCGCCCGAAATCCACGGGATCAAGGAGATCCACAGAGGTCTCAGCAACTAGCTCACTCTTTAACTTCCCTTACGAACTTGAAGAATAAATAAGCCACCACACTATATTTTTTTAGGTTCATTTGGAGAATTAATGATCGAGCAGTTTTCTGCGCAAAATCCATAGGATGAAAGCGATCTCGGCAACTTGCCCACACTTTATCTTTTCATACGGACCTGAAGAGTAAATAGGCCACCATTCTATATTTTTCAGGTCCGTTTGTAGAATTAACCTATGTGCATTTTCCAGCCCGAAATCCATAAGATGATGGAGTTCAGGGCAATCTTTAGTCAAGTGCCTGCCATCCTACCCGTTGTTTACCACTTGCTACTTCCCTATGATTGGTCCACTTTCTTCTGTTTTCATTAGTCTTCTCTCTGCTTATTTCTCATGCTTTGAAATTACTCCCTGTCTTTAGTAGCCTGTCTGTGACAGTCTTCATGCAATTTCCCTAGGGGAGTCGACATCTAGTTATATCTTTTGTTACTTTTTGAAGAGAGTACTCCTTCATTCACCAAACGATCTGCTAACCTATTGGTTGTTTTGCACACATGAACAAAATTGAGGGTTCTCAGAGCTCTCAAGTGGGATTGTATATGTTGATAGACCTGCAATAATCGTCGGTGTTTCGACACTCTTTCTAGTGTTGTGCCATTGCATATTTTCTTGACCAAATTAATTATCAATTCAGAGTCAGCTTCAATGATTGTATTATGTAAATTTGATTCAATCAAGATTTCTAGGCATTGCTCTAGGGCCATGAGTTCTGTCATATTATTAGTGGTCTTCCCCAAATGACTATGAAAGACGACTTTTATGTATCCCTGCTCATCTCTTATGACTCCTCCATAACCAGGCACCCCAGGGTTTTCTTTAGAGGCTCCATCTATATTGAATTTCAAAAAACCATGAGGAGGAGGTTGCCATAAGTCCTTATCTGTTGTTATATGACTTACAATCTTGCTTATGCCCTAGGGGAAAGGCACCTGTAGACCCAAATGTAATAGTATTTGTACATCCTGGTCTTGAGGTGGGTTCTCAGGGGGTTTCTTTAGAAGGGTGCCTACAGTCTCTTTGAGGTGTCTAATGATACGAGCTATGATGCTCTTGGATGAGCCAATTCTATTCTTGAAAATCCTATTGTTGCGTTCTTTCCAGACATCCAAGATTAGAAAGCCTGGAACCAGAGTCCAAGCTTTGTTGATTATTTCATTTTCAGAGAAGTTTCCCCTCCAATTCTTCAAAGTGCTAGTGATGCTGAACTTGTCTCTATCTGTTTGTCTGAAGATTAAAGCTACCCAATTCCACAAGGTGGAGGTGAATGGGCAGAGGTTGAGTAGGTGATCCATTGTTTCTTCTTGTAATTCACATAACTGGCATCTAGATGGACCTGCTACACCTATTTTCCGAAGGTTTTCCCAAGTTAGAATTTTTTTTATGTTGCACCAACCACATGAACAGTTTGATTTTCATCCAGTGTGGGTTCTGCCATAGGTCCTTCCATACCTTATCAGGGTTTGGAAAGTCAAGCCCTAGGGCCATTCTCTTGCCTTCTTTGAGGTTGAAGTTACCTTCATTGTTTCTTCCCCATCTCAGTTGATCTGACGATGTTGATGTCAAAATATTTCTTTGTTCCAAGATCACTGCAAGAGCTTCTGCTTGGGCCTTCAAAGGGGTTTCTTCACTATATACCAGGTCCTTCCATATTCTCCATTTTCCCTTGTTCCTAGCCTGATCCCAGAAGTCACTTACCCTAAGTAAACCTTTATTGTCAGTGTCATTCTTGAGATTGGCTAGTTCCTCTCTTAACGGGTTAGGTTCTTGTTGCCAGATGTCCTCCCAAAACCAAGCTAGGTTTCCATCTCTGATTTCCCATAAACTGTGTTTTTGAACAATGGCTCTATTCTCCCATGCTTTGTTCCAAATGTGGGAGCCTTTGATGAGCCTAGACATTCGAATGTGATCCCTTTCTTGCCAATTATTCACATACTTATGTTTCCAAACCTTGGCCCAAGGGGTTACTGATTCCTTTAGCCATCTCCACCATAGTTTTTCCCCCAAAACTATGCTTAGGGTTTCAGGGTCATGAAGTCCCAGACCTCCATGAGTCTTAGGTTTACAGATCTTATCCCATGCTACCAAAGCCTATTTCTTTTTCTCTTCCCCTTTGCCCCAAAGAAAGTCTCTTCAGATATTTCTGATGTGTTGCACAACTCCTTTAGGAGCAGGAAGGGATGAAAACATGAAGATGGGAACAGTTTGTAGGACAACTTTTTTAGCACTAGCCGTCCTACTAAATTCAAAGACCTACTTGTCCATTTCCGGACTTTGTCTTGGAGTTTATTAGTGACTAGCTCCCAAACTGCCTTGCTCAGAGGTTTGTCCATTAGAGGTATTCCCAGATATTTGGAGGGTTGTTCTCTTTGAAAGTCGAGAATTCTGGTGAGGTTTCTCTGAATAGAAATGTCAATATTAAAAAAGAAAATCTTTAATTTGGTAAGGCTTACCTTTGTACTAGCAGCCATAGCAAAGTCATTCAGGATTTGCTTGAAAGCTTTAGCTTCCTTGACCGTGGGTGTACCCTGCAACATAGTGTCATCCACAAATTGTTGATGAGTCAAGGCATCCCCATTCAGGGTGAGTTTGAGACCCTGGATTTTTCCTTCTACTTTGGCTAATTTGATCACAATGCCTAAACCTTCCATCATGAGAATAAAGAGGATCTCCTTGTCTGAGGCCTCTCGAAGGCCTAAAGGTTCTGGATGGTGAGCCATTAAGCAGGATTGAAAAACTAGCTGTGGTGACAAGGGCCATTACCCATCTTATCCAGTTGTGGTCAAAGCCATACGCTTTTAGTACTTCCCTGATGTATGCCCAGCTTAGCTTATCATAAGCTTTCGCTAGGTCAAGTTGTATGATCATACCTGTTTGCTTATTGCTCTTGAGAGAATGTACCACCTCGTGAGCTTGAATGATGTTATTTAGAATTTGCCTTCCTTCCACATATCTAGTTTGCTCCTCAGACACAAGAGTTGGAAGAAGGGGCTTGAGCCTGTTTGCAATTACTTTGGATATAATTTTGTACACCACATTGCATAACGCTATGGGTCTAAATCTATCTGGTGTCATAGCTTTTTCCTGCTTTGGAATCAAAGTTATTTAAGAGGCATTAAGCACCCTCAAGACAATTTGTTTTTCCTCGAGTCCTCCACCACATCAAGGATATCTTGTTTGACTATTTCCCAACATGCTTTGAAGAAGTCTACATTGAACCCATCCGGGCCTGGAGCTTTTCCATTTTGCATCTCTTTGATGACTTCGCTGACCTCCTCTTCAGTCACTCGCCTGTTAATATTGTAATTGTCTTCTCTAGTTACAAGCTTAGGAATGTGCTTTGTGAAGTTATTGATAAATTGTGATCTATCTATGAGAGGCTCCTCTGCTATTCTTTGGAAATGTTGTACCAGAGAAAATTCTATTTCTTTGTGGGTTCTGAGCTATTTTCCTTGAGTATCTCTAAGTCTTGAAATCCTGTTAGAAGACCTGTGATCCATGGCTGACTTATGAAAAAACTTTGTGTTTCTTTCTCCTTCTTTTATCCATTGCACTCTCGATTTCTATCTCCAAAAGATCTCCTCTTGCTTGCATTTGTATTCCCATTCATGTTGAAGAGAGTCAGCTTGGATTTTCCTTTCCTCGGTAAAGCCATCTATCATGAGGACCTGGTTAATTCCCTGTAGTTTCTGTTCAACTTATTTTTTGGATTTGAAGATATTGCCAAACTCATTTTTGTTCCAATATTTAAGTCTGATTTTGATGTGTTTTAGTCTTTGATGCAGAAGGAACATATTAGTTCCCTAAACGGGCATATCTTCTGCCCACCATTTTCCAATATTGTTGATGAAGTCAAGGTGGGTGAGCCAAATATTTTCAAACCTAAAAGGTCTGTTTCTCGGAGTGCCTATAAAAGAAGCTTAAAATTGGATAGGCCAGTGATCCGAGCCTCCAAAAGGGAGGATTAAAGCAGACAAGTCAAGGCCTGTGAGAATGAGGTCCCCAGAGATAATGAATCTATCTAGCTTAGAGGCAACTTGAGAAGCCCCTCCCCGCTTATTATTCCAGGTGAAGGTACCATTTTTTGTCTTTGTATCCACTAGCCTCATGTCGTTTAGGAAGTTTTGAAAGGCTATGGAGTCTTTGCCTAGTGTTCTGGTCCCACCTTTTTTTTCTGTAAGAGATCTGATCATATTAAAGTCCCCTCCCAGAATCTAGGGCATAACAGGATATCTTTCTCTTAGCTCCTCCAGAGAGATAAGAAGCCTGAGTTTTTCTTCAAGTTTTTGAGTACCATAGACATTTGTGATCAAATAGACTTCCTTATCACCCAAACATTGGATCACCATCGATAGGTAGTTCCTGGATGCTTCAGCATCTAGGATTCCAAGTTTCTGGGGGTTCCAAAGTGTGAGAATCCCTCCTGCTGTGTTGTCTGCTTTAACTTCTAGATATTCATACTTGATGAGCCATTTGCTATGTATCTCTCTTATTTTATCTATTGAACATTTTGTTTCCTAGATAAACACCATATCTGGTTTTTCTTCTTTTATTCTATTGCTAAGATTTCTTTGCTTCCTTTTACTTCCTAGACCCCTAATATTCCAGGTTGTAAGCTTCATTAAGAAAGGTTTGTAAATGAGTAACTAGTAAGATCTTTCATCTTACCTGAGTTGATCATGAGTTTCCCACACTCTATGAGCAGCTCATTCTATCTTTTTCTTCCTCTTTTCCTGCCTGGGTTCTTAGGAGCGTGTCCCGATGTTGCCTCCATCGTTTTTACCCCTCTGTTTTCCTGGCTATCATGGTTTCTTTTGACTCCAGAACCCTTTTCTTGAGATCTCCAAAGGAAGAACTATTGTACTCTATCAAAATCCTCTTGTTGTAGAGAATCAACCCCTTTGGTGGTTCCCTGCTCCAGGAACTTTTCTAGATTGAGATTCTCCCTTTCAAGAATTTCCTGCAGGTCATGGTCCTCCGTTCCAACCTCGCTTGGGGTCATCTCATGGTCCCTGTCAAGTTCCATAGTGCTTGGTATATACTCCTTTTGTTTGTTGTTTTCAGGTATATCCTCCATGTTGTCATCTTTTTCCTTCTCTGCAAGACTATCCTCCAGTACCTGGTTCATCCCATTGTTCCCATTTTCTTCTTCTAATATCTTGAAGCTGTTATGACTTTGTTGCTTCTCCTCATTGATTTTCTTCTGGTTCTTTTTCCCTCCTTTCCCTCTGCCTCCCACATTGGTAAAGCCTTCTGTATATTTGCCTGTGTTGGTTTTAATATTGCTCTCCATTTTGTTTAATGGGCAGTCTCTGAAGAGGTGCTTGTGTTCATGACATTTGCGACATCTGAATGGGACATGTTCATAGTCCACCGCCTACACCCATTCTTCATCATATACTTCTAGAATGATTTCGTCCGGAAGTGCTCCAGATAGGTCCATTTCTACACATATTCGGGCAAAGGAGGTGTATTTTCCTCGTAGAGTCGCATCTGATATTTTTAAAAAATGACCTAGTTTATTGCCTATGGCTTTTAAGGATTCTGGCAGCCAATAATCTAAAGGTAGGGAGTACAGTCTTATCCATACCGGCACTGATGTGAATGTCTCTCGTTCTGGGACAAAATTCATCACCCATGGTCGCATGTAGAGGCCTGCAACAACATAAAAATATGGTCCTCCTTCGAACACTCTGTCTTTGTCCTCTAAGTTTGTGAACACTACCATGAAGAAACCTTTGGACCCAAGGTGAAGATTTATTTCACCCTTAGGTTTCTAGTGGTTCTTTATCCATGCATGCAAAACCTTCTCCGTTGGCTATATCCTCATAAATTGGCATATTACTGCATAACACACCATGTGATCCTTGTGTACCTGTAGCGCTAGATCACTTAATACAACCCGGGGTGTGATGGTTGACCTAGGTTTACAGAGTCCTGTCATATTCTTGTGCTCAACTCTCTGACTGCCTCCTCCTGTTCTCTTCTCTCTTCTGACTTTCTCATGAATAATAATAATAATAATTATTATTATTATATGACCTTGTTTATATAACTTTATATTTTTATATATACAATGAACTAGATAAATTTAATTGAAAAATACATATACATATATATAGAATAAAACATTTAAACCAAAGCATATTCATTTAGGTTTGAATTACACATAATATTGTAACTTTAGTTGAATTTGCTTTTAGAATCTGTATATTAAAGAAGAAGTCATGATTCAAAGGTTTTAACATAAAAATGTAAAGGTTATAAAAATTAAATAAATATGATAAGAGATAATAGACATATTATTTTGTGATCCATATTCAATTATGACATAGATTTTTTGATGACGTGAGAAGATCATTTATGAAACCAATATTGCAATAAACATAAAATTGTTTTGAGCATATATCATCTAGTAAATTTACTTAGAATGTGATATATATTATAGATATATATATATATATATATATATTTATATATAATATATTATATATATATATATATATATAATATATATTATATATTATATATATATATATATATATATATATAATGTGTTATATCTTCTTTTATATTATCATCATTTAGGAATGATTGTGATTTGAAAGGGCTACTGAGTTATAACAATGTAATTTGAAATGGTCGCTTGGTGTTGATCTATAATATTCAATGGGTGGATAAAATACAACATGCATTCATGGTTATTTGCCTTCAACGACATTGCTTCTTCAAGAGGGGAGAAAAGATGTTTGTATGTCTTCTAAGGGAACCTAAGATTCATACAATGGACATAAATGATTTTAAAAACATATTATAAAGGTTGTGAAGGAGCAACTAATGCCCATAGAAGAAAGGCGTGACTAAAAGGGTATTGTTCACACTTAATTAATTGAATATATATTAAACCATTTCATTGATTAACTTTAATATTAATTATATAATTACATGTAATGTTACATGTTAATTTGTCACCATGACACTCGATCAGTTTATGGGTCTTTTTACCATCCGTGAACATGTTTCAATCAACTCCCTCATAAGTCAAACAACTCAAAATATTTTGAAAGAGATGAGAAATTTGAGAAAAATAGTTGTCACACCTTGTTAAGTTCCACCTACGCCATTTTCTCTAGAGTTTCTCGTGCATGCGCTGAAATTGACTATGAGAACAACGCATAGTTGTGTTCTATCTGCCACTATAAACCCGTACAGGTGAATTATAGAAAGTAAAAATAAAAAGTACATTCTAGAAACATATTTGGTCGAATATTTCCCAACTGAAAGCTTCCAGGTGATGACTACTCGAACTATAACCCTTAAATGATGCATCTTCATCCATTTTCTCATGGTAACCTAATCCCTCAATTAAGGAGTCTCATCCTCTTTTGGATCTAAAACTTCCTCCTCTTGACCTATAAAATGACTAGAGGGTAGAGGGATTAAGGAGGTCAGAACTTAGAGAAGACAAACTTATGTTGTTGGTTTGAGATTGGAAATCTTGTCATCTAAGGAGGAGATTGAAGGCATTTGGGAGGGACCTCACGACATCAAGGAGGAGGTTGTAAGGCTCCTCTTAATCTTTGATTAATACGAATGAACACTTTCTCCCATTGATTTGTCTTATTGGAATAATGAATGGTTTACAATTGTTTATAATGTTTATTAAGGAAAATTCAATTCCTAATTTCCTTGATCATTAGGTTAAGTTGTTTTGATTATTATATCACATGTGCCTTTGATCCTTTTATGGTTGATGTTTGCAGATATTATCAAGCATTGAAGAGCTGCATCAAATCACAACAAGGGATCTTCATCGAGCATTTCGTGAAAGAGGTAAGAGGTTTATCCATTGGCTTTAATTCTTATAATTCAAATGAGTTTGACTTAGGAAAAGAGTCAGTTCAATTGTCTTGTTTGTTTCTAGTTTCCATCAAGGATCTAGGGAGATCACTCTTGTCCGCAAGAGGGATTCTCTGGTGTAACAAATTGGTGACCATACTGGGAGTGTCTATGTGCTCGTCTTTTTCCTTAGTTTTGCTTTCTGATCTTTCTGATTTATCCATACCTTAGTCTTTATAAATTAATGGCCTTTTAGATCTGAGTGGTTGAAGTTTCGATTTTTATTTTTTTATTTTTCTTGTTTTTTCTTCCCTTTCGTTGTTTCTATTTGCTAACAGAGTGCAGATCTACGCCCTTTTTGTCATAGCAACAGAGCACATGTGCTATGATTTCTATTGTAAACCCGCACATGCCTTGAATTTTTTTGAAAATATTGTTTTTGCTTCAACACAAACTTGAATTTGTTTTTCTGAAAGTGTCATTATCTTTGTTTGGACCGTGTTGTGTCTATTCTGAACTCAGTTGACTGCTTTGTTAATGATTTTTGAGAATTATGTCTTTTTGAAAGAATTACTTAGGGTTTTGCCTGATTGATTTGTTGATTGATCAAAACAAGATAGAGTGTCTTTTTGCTTATGATATTCTTATTTTGTTCTGTCAAAGACATTGGTTAAGCCTTAGTTGTTGCTTATTTGTGGTCAAATTCACTTTGAATTGCAAATAAGGGTTTCTTAAGACCTTGTGATTTTGTGAAATAATTGTACTTATTTTTTCTTGGTAAAAAAGGTTGTTGCTTTCATCTTAGAAATTTTTTCGCAATTGCACTATTATTATCATTAAATCAAAGCATTCATAGGGGAAAATGTCTTTTCTCCAACTCTCTTGATTGATTTCTATGTGCTTGAAAGTTTTGAGTGATTAGAGAAAAATAGTATTTTGGCTTATTTGATGATTAGAGAAATCTGGAAATTAGTTTGTTGATTTCATTTTCATTACATAATAGTTAAATTGGTTGCTTAAGAAAATTGGAAAAGTCATGAGTTTTTGTATTTCATTTTTCAAAAATTTAAAGAAACACTTTATTTTCTCTAAATAGGATTTCATTGAATTTGAAAGTTACTATTGCATTTTATAGTGCATTAAGATTTTGAGTCGTGTCATAACATCATAAGTTTCATCTTCATCACCCATTGAGTAAAGAACAACTTAATAATACAACGCTAATTAAAATTTATCTAGAATTTTACATTTTTTAGGGCTCTTGTCACCTACAGTAGCTTAAGTGTAGGGCTTTGGAATAGGGAAGGAAGTAAACTTTCCAAAGCTACAAATGAACAATAGAATCTTGAGTTAGGGGAGAGAAAATCCAATTATTTCCATTTTCCTCTAGGAAGTTATTCTTATACATGAGTTAAGCACGAGATCGTGTCGAATCTGGTGAAGTGATCACCCACTTCATTGGCCTAGATATAGTGATTTTCACGTATTACAACAGTACTGAAAGGTACTTGGGGTCACTTGAAAGTAAACCTCCAATTGATCATGTGGAGGAGCCTTCAAGGGGATTGAACTTGTTACTCTGCCCTTGCGTGTACGTCCGATCTGTAACTTTCCCTGAGTTAAAATTGTTGTATTTGGTAAACTTAGTTACTATAATCTTAGGGCTCTACCTAAGGTGACGGCAGAGGAAAGATCCTATTGTACCTGGAACAAACATTGGCTAGACTCACTTGGACTTTTTGGAGGGTAATCTTTGCTCGAGATGGTTTATAGTAGAGTGACTTGCACTAGACTATTTCAACAAGAAGGTTGTTAGGGTAACTGGTTCCAAATGCTCATTTCTATAAAGCTTTTCAGCTTGATCTCTGCAATGTTGGATTTCATCACCAACTAGTAATTATTGATCTCTATGAAGAGTCAGTTTGTATGGTTTGAACTCCTAGATTTTTTAGCACGTGTTACTTTGTGTGTTGTTTTTACTTTTTAGAGAATTTGGGTGTAATTTAGATATTGTGTAATTGATTAATTGAAAATTTTCCATTGTGGCAGAATTACCAAGAAAATCACGTAGGATGCTCGTGGATCCCCCTAAGTATACACTGAGTCAGTTAGAAAAGATTAAAGCCGAAAAATCTAAATCATCTGGATCTAGAACTGCAGCAGAAACTAAAACTTCTAATATAATAGATTCTGATGTAAGAGAAACTAAATTTGATCAAACTGAATTTGAACAAACTCAGAGATTAATATCACACTCAGAAGCAACTGATTTACAAATTACTGAACTCGTTCAAACTAAATCAGATATTGGAGACTTTCAGATAAAAACCACATTTCTGAACCAGATATTGACAAACCTGAGTTTGATATTTTTGAGCCTAAGATTCATACATCTGCTACATTGCATATTCCAGATCCTCCACTTTCACAGCGTGTGAAACTCATTATTACAGATAGTCTCCCTCCTGGTCTCATTACCATTGAAGAACTTGTTTTAGACAAAGAGGAAGAACCCATAGTTTCTACCAGTGAACCTGTAGATATCTGAGAGCTTTTGTTTAGATCTCTTCACCCCGACCCTTGGTATTTCACACCCTTGAACTTTTTAGCACAAGGGATTTTGTGATACACGACTCCTTATTCTACCATACCAGGTTTTGATTGGTCTATGATGGCTTATAGAAGGACCTCATTAGATACATCCATATTTTATACTTCTCTGGAGTCAACATTGTATGGTGGTTTTCTACCCCCTAGATATCACTCTCTTGTAGGAGATTATTCAGGAGCTTCTTCCTCGAACTCATCTTCAAACATGTCAACTGGTGTAATTAACCCTACCAATGAAGGTTTTACATCTGAACAATATATTAGTATGATTTCTGGTAATGTCAGTAATCCACAAACCAACCCAACAAGTGGTTATTACCTTCCTAGGGGCAACCATCATATCCTCCACCTGGAGGACAACCTTTTGGTGGATCTTATCCCACAGCTGGGGGGAAACCCCCTACAGAGAATTACCTTAATTATGCTCAAATGCCTAAAATCAATTTTGGTTAGCTTGTTATGCCTCAACCCGTTGTTGGAATGTCTTACCCTAGAATGAATACAATCTCAAACCCTTCGTTAAATCAACAGTCAATTCCACTTGCTTCTCAAGTGCCTTTGTACCAACCTATTCAACCTCTTGGACAACCCATACAGCAAATATCTTTTCAAGGTATGCCTTTTCAAGTCCAACCAACTGTCCAGGTTAATCCATTGACACCTACCCAATAACCACTTCAGTGTCCTGTCCCGAGTACTCCTCAAACATTGGTGTAGTATGATGTCCCAACGACTGTTCAGAATCCAAGTTCAGGTTCACCTCAAACTCCCATTCTAGGAAATGTCCCACTTACATCACAGGTTACTATGCAACCCCTTGTTCAGTCTTTACCTCAGGTATCTGGTGTTCAATCCATTCCTACAATTCCATCAACACCCCAAATACCTATTGTACAGCCTAACATCCCATATATTCAAGTACCGTTCCAAGGGTTACCTTTCCAAGGTTTAACCCAGAGTTAGTTTGTTCAAGGACCATCTTTTCAAACTCAATCTCTCCAAGGTCAACCTTTGCAAAATCAACCCTTTCAAGGAAAGTTCGTCCAAGATTAAATGGGTCAGAGTCTCCCTTTTCATAATCAACCATACCTAGGCCATATGTTTCAACAACCTATACAACCACAATATGATATGGCTCATCTTGGATATCTAGGAGGTATGCAGATTCAAACTGCTCAGGCTATCCCAGGATATCCTGGATATCCTCCTCCCGGTACGGGGCTCGTCCCTCAAGATTATCAGTATCCATCTCAGGATCCTAACTGCTAGTTGCCCTTCATTGCAACTTTGGATTTACCTGACCTCTCTCAGATAATTAATGATCCACTTTTTTATTTACCAGTTTGGCCAGCCATTCCTACTAAGTTGCCCAGTGATATTCCTAAGTTTGAAGGTAAGTCAGGTGAATATCCATCCAACCATGTTATGACCTATCATCTTTGGTGCGCGTCCAACTCATTAATCGATGATTCTATTAGATTACGACTTTTTTAACGAACCTTAACCAATTCGGCAGCCAAATGGTATGTAGAATTGTCGCGCACTTCCTTCAGGACATTTAATGCTCTCGCTACATCTTTTTTGAGCCATTTTCAGTTGCCCATTCGATATGATAATGGAACTGACTTCTAACTTCTTTGAAACAGTCAACATCAACCCATATCTCAGATCACATTCACAAATGGAGACGAAGATGTCGCCTAGTTAAAGTTTACATTCCAGACTAGATTTTCGCCAAATGGTTCATAAAATCTCTTTGACCAGTGATAACTGAAGATGTGGCCAAAGGGGGTGTTGTAACTAAAGAGTAGGTAATTGTTCGTGCTCAATACCTTGATCTTGTTTATACTTAGTCTAGTACTTTGCATGAAAAGATCCCATATTTACCTCGATCTAGTCAAACCAATCCAGCTCTTACAAGATCACATGCCACAGATGGCATGATTGATTCTGTGAGCCAAAAAAATAAATAACAAAAAGAAAAATTCTAAGAAAACTCATATTTCAATGCTACCTGATTCACCTGAAAAAGATCCTTCTCCCAAAATTATTTCGGAAATTAACGTTGTAGAGTCATCTACCAGTAAGGGTAAGCAATTCGGAGATAAGAAAAAGAGAAAAGGCAAAACAAGACACTCATTCAAAGGAGAAATCAAACAAGACCGAATCGTCTAATGAAAAGAGGAAACCTCAGTATCCTTGCTTAATTTTTGAGGAAGATCATTACACCAAGGAGTGCCCACATCGTGCCGAAGTTTCCAAATTCATCAAAATTTCACCCACGCCCGCTGTTTTGCAGGATCCTTTTCCTCCCCAAGATAGTAAAATGGTTTCTCATGACCAATCCTCCTCATCCCCATTGCAGATATCTTGATGATGTCTTCCAGAGTTATGGTAGCAATGAGATCCAAAGATTACACGTCAAAGGGTCATGTTGAAGATGGAGATGACTCCAGTTCACCTGGTCAACCTTCCATATCTACTCCTCCTTCCTCAGAACAGTTACATATTGAAAAATCGAACACTGATATGATAATTTGTCCACCTCCTAAGGGTATGCTTCGAAATTCAGCCTTTAATCCTCATGCGAGGGCTGCTCAAAACTATAATATCATCGAAGATTTGGCTATGTCACCTTCGGCAATGTTTTCCCTTGAAGTGATGCAAACTTGTCCAACACAAAGGAAATTATTATTATCAACCATAGGAGCAGTAGATCCTCAAGACTCTAATTTGGCTGTTTTCGATCTCGAAAATCATGTCCCGCGTCTCCCACACCAACTGGCTTTTCAGATACCAGTTCACGTCAAAACTCGACAAGTTTTCTGAAGGGAGCGTCAACATGTATTATGCCCATTGCCTGTTGGAAAGCCTTGCGTTCTCCAATAATCAATCAAACTCCCATGACTTTGAAATCCTTCGATGGAAGAGGTTTTCGTCTGTATGGACTTTTAAATTATTTGTCAATCGAATTAGAGGGAAAAATAGTTGTTATAGACATTGAGGTTGTTGATACTCAACTCGACTATAACCTTTTGCTTGGTCGGAGCTGGACTTATGCCATGGCGGCAATAGTCTTGTCATATTTTAGGATGATTATGTTTCTTCACAAAGGAAGAATTGTGAAAGTAGACCAATTATACTACTATACCTCAGACCCTAATTCCACTAGTAGTATCCCATTTGTTGGAAAATCAACAACTCCATATGAAGAATTTGGTGTTGGTCTTCTCAAAGACTCATCTTTGATGGGAACTTTCACGTTCCTTGCACCCATTTTCCTTCAAAATGAAGCACATATTAACATGGTTACATCAAGTACTTTCGAATCAGGAGATCCGTGGAAAGTAACTTCAAAATAAAAAATGATCTTATATGGCGATGAAATGCCTCGTAGCCCTTTTGAGTTAGCCTATGAGGCAATTCAGTATTTTTCCAACTCATCAACATCTGAAAACAATCGAATGAATACGATTATTGATGAATATTCTCATTTTTCGTGTTTGGAACCAATCTCTATACCTAATCCTTTTAACACAGAATTTTTAACTGATGAAGGGATTATGGAAGTTATGACCTTGGATGAAATTCCATGGAACTATACTCATCATTGTTCAACTTTCTTGCCATCCTTTGACAAAATTGAGAATAATTTCTCATCTATGTTTTCATCTGAGACCCTTAGTGATCCTCAATGTCTGATATCTACCCTTTCTTCCAATTCTGAACAAACTTTAGGGAACATATTGGCCACGATACCTATAGACATCTCAGTGAAACCTAGGATAACTGAAAATATTCATATAGGAGCTTCTTGTTCATTAGAAGAGATTCAAACTTACAATGCCCTATTTCAAGAATTTCGTGACATCTTTTCCTGGTCCTACGAAGAAATGCCAGGAATCAACCCTAGCATAGTTGTACATGAAATAAAAACGTATATGGATGTTAAGCTAGTTAGACAACAATTGCGTCCTATACATCCACAAAAATTTTCCGCTATCAAAACTAAGGTTGAAAAATTGTTGAAAGCATGATTCATTTACCCTGTTCCTTTAACCAATTGGGTATCAAATATTGTGCTCATTAATTAAAAAACAAGGAACTATTCGAGTATGCGTTGATTACTGAGATATCAATAAAGCTTGTCCCAATGACAATTATCCAACTCCGTATATCAACTAAATTGTCGATGAATCTGCTAGAAATGAAATTTCTTCCGTCATGGATGGATTTTCTGGCTACAATCAAATAAACATACTCCTTGTCGACCAATATAAAACCACGTTTATATGCCCATGGGGAGCTTTTGCTTATCGTAAACTCTTGTTTGACCTAAAAAATGTTGGCGTGACTTTTTAGCGAGCCATGTCTTATGCATTCCACAATATCAAGCATATTGTCCAGCTTTATTTAGATGACCTACCGACTCATTCAATAAAAAGGCAGGATAATCCATTACACTTAAAATCAATTTTCCTTAGGTGTAGGCACTACAATATTCGCTTGAATCTGCACAAATGTGTGTTTTGTGTGCAATTAGGTCGGCTTCTAGGTTTCATCATTTTGAAAGAAGGCATTTGTGTCGACCCCTCAAGCTAGAGGCAATTTTGAATTTGCTTGCTCCTTCTAGCCTTACTCAACTCCAAAGTTTGCAAGGGAAAGTAAACTTTTTGTGTAGGTTCATCCACAATTATGTTGCACTGACCCAGGGTTTTACTCAACTATTGAAAAAGGGCATTCCATTTTTTTGGGATGAGCTTGCTGATAAAGCTTTTGATGCATTAAAACATGCATTGACCAATGCGACATTACTGCATCCACTCGATTATCATCGATATTACTTTCTGTACTTAGCTGCATCTGATGCCACCATTGGCATGGTGTTAGTCCAATAGGATGATTCTAGTAGCGAACATGTGATTTACTATTTGAGTAGAAGTCTCACTAAAATCGAGATTAAATATGCACATGTGGACAAGCTAGCCTTGGAAGATGTGCAAGTTGTTCAACGATTCTGTCACTATATACTTCTCCGGAAAACAACTGTCATTTTAGATTGTAACACTATGATGTACATTCTCACTAAAAAATTGCTAGGGGGGAAATACTCCAAGTGGGTAGTTATCTTACAAGAGTTTGATTTGGAATTTGAAAAATTCAAATCAAAGAAATCTTTGATTTCCGCCGAACTATTGTGTGACTTTCCTCATACTGATATAGAATTTGTAGCAAAGGATTATTTTGCTGACAAACCTCTCTTTCTCATTAGTATGTCAAATCCGTGGTATGGAGACATCGTTATATATCTCCAAACACAAACATTTAGGCCTGAGTTATCAAAAATTGACCGTCTTTGAATTCGATACCAATCCCAACAATATAATATTATTGGTGACACTCTTTATCGTCGTGGTGTCGATTCTATATTCTGACGTTGTTTAACTTTGCAAGAGGCTGAAAAAACATTAAATGACTACCACTTTGGAGCGTGTGCCAGTCAAATGTCTGAGTATGCTACTGCCCAAAATATATTACGTGCTGGCTATTTTTGGTCGTCAATGTTTATATATTGCATTACTACAATCCACAAATGCCATAATTGTGAAATCTATGAATGAAAAATGCGAGCACCTCCAGTTCCTCTTCACCCTATCATAGTTGTTGGTCCTTTTGCCAAATGGGGCATTGACTTCGTCACATGTAGCCCTCACTTGACCGGAGGGCATGGATACATTATCCTTGTAGTTGATTACTTTACAAAATGGGTCGAGGCAATGCCTACATATAGGGACGACGGCGAAACTACAACAATTTTCATTTTCAATCATGTGATTTCTCGGTTCGGTGTCCCACAAGCTATTGTTATAGACCATGGTATTCATTTTCGTAACTTTATGATGGTCAAACTATCTGCACAACTTGGACTTCGCCATGATAGCTCTACTCCATATTATCCAGGTCAAAGCTTTCAATAAAGTTTTAGCCAATATAATTAAACGGATAGTTGGTATGCATAAAGGAAATTGAAATTTTATGCTCTTTTCAACATTGTGGGCTTACTGTACTACTGTAAAAATATCGACCGATTTTACTACTTTACAACTTGTTTATGGTTTGGAAGTAGTATTACCTATTGAATGTGAAATCCCATCCCTTAAACTAGAAATCAAACTATTACCTGCTACCTTTGCGGACGAAGAACGCTATATACATTTAACTCATTTGGATGAAAATTGACGTAATGTCGAACTGGCTAGCGAGGCTCACTAGAAATGTGTCAAAGCCCAATATGATCAAAACATTAATCCTCGTTCATATTCAAAAGGTGACCTAGTCTTGGTTTGTGATCAAGCTCATGACAAGTTAGGTGCATGGAAATTCGAGCCCATGTGGCATGACCCTTATATCATAAAACATGTATTAGCTAAAGGATCCTATGAGTTGGTTGATTACGATGGTATTCCTTTGGGAAAGCCCAGAAATGATCTTTACCTAAAGAAATATTTTGTATAAAATTTTGGTGAAGATCTCTACATTATTTACCATTTCTTTTAGGTATGTGTGATAATTAATGTTTTTTACATTTGCTACTACTTCTCTTGCTTATTTCGTTTTACACTTGATTTGAAGATGTCAACGTTCTCTCAGACTTACATTGGCTTTGCTGATGGCGCTAGTCGTAGTACCTAGAATTTATCTTCTGTAGCCTGGGCTATCTATTCACCTAGTGATGAGCTAGTCTCTATTCATGGAATATGTCTTGGTCAAACAACAAACAATATAACAGAATATAGTGCAGTCATTGAGCTATTAGCTGATGCCATCACATTTGTTATCCAACATTTGATCGTTAGGTTAGATTCACAGCTCGTGTTATTACATTTAAACAGTGTCTAGTAAGGAGTCCAACCATGTTAAAAGTATTTTTATGAGTCCGTCTCTTGGAAAGGCAATTTGATTACATCGAATATCAACACATTCCGAGATATTTAAACACATTGATAGTTGCATTGGTGAATCATGTGTTAAATAGACATTTGCAACATTTGTAAATTAAAAACAATATTCATTCATACATTGATCGAGATAAACATAAGTAAAAAGTAGTAGATATTTCATGAAATTAGAGTTTGTATAAAAGTGTGTGTCTACAAAGTATGTCATCTGAGGACATAAGGCCCTGTGGCCTTTTATTTTCCAAATATGCTAACACCCAAAAGTAAAAATGTGGTCCTAGAAACTAGAACAGCTAAGCATGATGACGTTCATGATAACAAACGATAGCACGAGCAACTCGACACAGAAAATGTATGAGAGGCCCTGGAACCCCAACTACATGTCTCTGATGGGCACGTGGAATGTCATCGGTCCCAATCTCTAGGATGTTGGAAGACAATGTTTCAATGTTATGCTCCAACTCTGTCAAGATATCATTAGCCTCTGGGTTCGCTATCGCAGCTACTATAGGATTCTCACCTCGTCTATCGTATCTTCTCAGTCTGGCCAGTTGGGTTGGACCCACATCTGCACATGCATTTCGTATAATTAGCCTTTGAAGACCAAAAAAACATAAAAATTGAAAATATGTCAAAATGAGAAATTCTCACCTAGATCACCCCACTAAGTTCCGACTGGAAGTGGGATATCAAGATCACCTATGTAATCCATCCCGACATACAGAAAGTCCTCAATTGGAACAATCTGCTGGCCTAACCAATTAAAAAACTCTATCGTATACCTCACTATTGGTCCATCACCTCCATTGCGTGTCATCAATGCAACCCACCTCATCATGTGTGGATCCCTAGAACCCCCCTCACCTGCCAAAATATGATGTGGTCGGAGGATAGGAACCCTCTCTAGGGAAAAAGCAACAAGAATGGTAACATAACCAAAATTCTTTAGTTTTCCATTCTTGCACCTAGTCAACTGGCCCTTCATATTCACCACCACTGCCTCGCACCAGTTGTATACCATGGATTCCCAGCATTCCACAGTCGTCTGCATGTCTGCCCGTGTGGCTAGATGAAGTGCATCACTACCACACAGTTTGCAAGCAATGAAAGCAATGGTCCTCAATGGTAAAAACTCGATGATCCGAATATCAGTTCTTCCATTCTTGTGTGGTGCACCCCTGCAAAAGCGTCGTAGATACCCATCAGTAGTATCTCCCCTCATCCTCGATCTGAATAGCAAAATATCGACTCTCCGATGAGACAACCCAATCAAAAAGTAGATGTCATCAGCATCAATGGTAAGGCGATGATCGATAATCACAAAGCATTATTCCTGGACATTCCAAGTCCTTACCAGCAACGTCATCAAATCTACCTAAGCTTTCATCCCAAGAATTTGTTAGTATTTCAAGAGGCCACAAGTCCTGAGAGCCTGCATGGTGGCCAAATCTATCGCATCATTGACTTCATGCTCTCTTTCCCTCCACTCCATTTTGAGCAATCAAATGACCTGAAATGACCATTTTAAAGCAATTAGAATCATCTTAAGAACTCATCTCATGTTTTTTCTAGCTCAAAACTTGTTAAAAAGTAAACCCCCAGCGCCTGCGCGACCGCCATTTTACGAACAGGGCGCAGCTACGCTGTTTTTATCTGCAAAATTCCATGCAGGCCATGATATTCCGTGTGGAAAATTTTATCGGCCTGCACGAGCCCAATTGAAAAAAACCCACACAAGGCCGAGAGCACATTTTTAAATAAAGTTTTTCTCTAAAAAATCAAATGAAAGCTCAAAATGAAAATCTAAATGGATAAAAAGCTAAGTTAAGGATAGATCTTCTACCTAGAAGAAACCGTGCGTGATTTCCTCCATTGGTTGGCCCAGAATCAGTCCTGGAAATCTGGTGGTAAAAACTCCTCTTGCTGCTCTAAATGGTGAAAATGCAAATCATAAAAATAATATATTTTTTCCCCACTTTTATAAGTTTTTGGAGCTAAAAATTTTTATTTTCTTTTTATGTCTTAAAATGTTTTGGCAGGGAAAATAACAATTTTGAGCAGTTTTGATGAGTTATTCAGTTTAAATGTGCAGGATCGGTTATAGAGCGAAAATTGATCATTTTGACATTTTAGCAGACTTGTATCTCTTTTCATGCTCTTAAAAATTACGAAAAGTGAAAATCATGGAGTCTTCTTTTAAGCCCTTTTTAGACTCTTTCAAAATGAAAAGATTGTCAAGTACTTGCTTGTTTGAACTCGTAAAAGGAAATGAACAACTGTCCACTCAGTATAAGTTTACCTCTTTTACGGACTGAGCTAGGACTATTTACAAAAAAGGTATACGTTGACCGAACATGGTCAATAGAGTTCTCTCTTGTATTATTTTATCCTTTTTCGACTTGAGAGACTAAACTAACGAAAAGAACATAATGGAGTCTACTGATGTTTTTCTTCCAACTCTCTAAAAATGAAAAACGTCGAGCTTTACTTTCTCCAAGCTCGTTAAAATTTTATGGTAAAAGAACTAAATGAGTTTCATTTTTGTGTCTTTTTCAAACTCTTAAAAGAAAACGACATTGAGTTGCTCCTTTACTGAACTCGTAAAAACTAAACAATATAGGACTCGTCAAGCATAACAATACCGAACAATTCCTTCTTAGGGTTCGTTAAAAATACTTCGATGGACTCATCCGAAGGATGAGCTTACAGTCCAAGCACATGTTATCCTCCTCAAGCTTGTAAAAATAAAGAGGTACTTACCAGTAAGGGTAGGGTAAATTTGGGAAAAGGTGTCCATTTTACATTATCATTTTTGAAAGGTCACATGTCACTCTTGAACATGGCTCTCCGTCACACCCATGTCTAGATTGGGAAATCCATTTACCTTACAGTTAATCGAACCTCATTGAAAGTCCTCATGGTTTTGGGTATTATCGCTAAGTCAAATGTTGTCAAGTCAGTGTCGTGTTATTATGTGTTCAGGAGAAGTTCAACCTCAGTTCAAACCCCTTTGCAAATTTTATGTCTTCAATCGCGTCAACCATCCTTGAGTCAATCCTTGCAAACTATTTTCAAAACTTGACACTATGTTTTGTGTTGTAGGTTTTCCTACGACGAATCGCTTCCTATCGACTTCAGCTCATTATCTAGGAAGTTGATTTAGAAACCTTTAGTACCTTGAAGCCTGCACGCCTTAATGGCAAGCGTCTCGCTTTTGATGACAGGTTCTCATCATTGGCCTTTGATTGAACGATTCTATGAGTGTTCGACTTCAGATCACCTATTCACACTTCATAGATTGTATTAAAATTACCTTGAGAACCATTGTCATTATTGGTGGTTTCTCTCACGCTTGTTAACGGTTCATATCATTGACTGGTAATCAAGTGGTTTCTGCTATGTTCGACTTCAAGACATTCACTTGCATGGTTAGATTCGTATTGTGGATCAAGAGATGGAGATCAAGAGCCTGGATCTAGTTTCATCAATCCAGATTGCAAGGAAATTTTATATTCATGATTACGTAGACAGATGGATGTGTCCATGCTGTGTCTACCATCTATATAACTTTATTTTTTCCATGCTTGTTCATTGAGTTCACTTTACTCTGAGTATGGGAATGCCTACCTCAAAGATGATTTTTGATATATATTTGCATTATGTTCCTTGAATGTTCCCTGTAGGTTTCCAACCATTGCCTCTAATCTGATCCTTGGAATGATAAAGCACTTCAATGTTTTAAACTTGTTTTAAAGACTTCGCACTTTAAGGGGCAATCTATTACATGTCAATTTGTCACCATGACACTTGATCAATTTATTGGTCCTTTTACTATCCATGAACATGTTTGAATGAGCTCCCTCAAAAATCAAACAACTCAAAATATTTTGAAATAGATGGGAAATTTGAGAAAAATAGTTGTCACACCTTGTTAAGTTCCACCTGTGTCATTTTCTCTAGAGTTTCCCGCGCATGCACTGAAATTGACTTTGAGAACAGCACAGAGCTGTGCTCTTTCTGCCACTATAAACCCGTGCAAGTGAATTGTAGGAAGTAAAATTAAAAAGTACATTCTAGAAACATAGTTGGTTGAATATTTCCCAACTGAAATATTCCAGGTGATGATTATTCGAACTATAACCCTCAGATGATGCATTTTAATCCCTTTTCTCATGGTAACCTAATCCCTCAATTAAGGAGTCTCATCCTCCTCTTTTGGATTTGAAACTTCCTCCTCTTGGCCTATAAAATGACTAGAGGGTAGAGGGATTGAGGAGGTCAAAACTCAGAGAAGACAAACTTATGTTGTTGGTTTGAGATTAGAAAGCTTGTCATCTAAGGAGGACATTGAATGCATTTGGGAGGGATATCACGACATCAAGGCGAAGGTTGTAAGGCTCCTCTTAATATTTGATTAATACAAATGAACACTTTCTCCCATTGATTTGTCTTACTGGAATAATGAAAGGTTTAAAATTGTTTATAATGTTTATTAAGGAAAATTCAATTCCTAATTTCCTTAATCATTAGGTTAAGTTGTTTGGATTATTATATCGCATGTGCTTTTGATCCTTTTATGGTCAATGTTTGCAGGTCTTATCAAGCATTGAATAGCTGCATCGAATCACAACAAGGGATCTTCATTGAGAATTTCGTGAAAGAGGTAAGAGGCTTATCCATTAGTTTTATTCAAATGAGTTTGACTTAGGGAAAGAGTCAGTTCAATTGTCTTGCTTATTTCTAGTTTCCATCAAGGATCTAGGGAGATCACTCTTGTCCGCATGAGGGATTTTCTGGTGTAACATTTAATAATAATAATTAAGGTTGTTACTAAAGAGAATAAATTGGTACTAAGAAAACATCAAAGCATGACTCACAGTTACATTACACTAGTAACCTAGCTAGTATCAAGAGAAAATTTGTGGGTTATGTAGAGCTCCCACATGAGAGGATTTAGTAGATCCTTGGGGATCTTCTCAGTATTAATAATATTCATTTACGAGAATAGTAAAAGAAAAATGTTTAAATTTTACATATGTGTATGAGTCGACTAAAGCAGGCAAGTCCTAAGTCAAGGAGGATCGTCACAAGGAACTCCTATAAATAACCCATTGCCATCACCGGAGTTTGCTCTTATCTTGCGCTCTGTAGAAGCAATTAATGAGACTTTAATAGGGCATCAAACAACTGAGGTGGAAGTGGAGTACCCTCCATCGGGGTTGGGGAATCTCGAGGGGTCAAGAGACTTTGATAGAGGACCTCCAATCAAGGACATTACTAGGGAGCCCCAAAAGATTAAGCTCCCAGAGATTGTTGGGGGTCATGCCAGCGAACGAGCAAAAGCCTAGTTAGAGGGAATGAGAAGGTGCTTCGCATTAAGAGATATTTATACTTCAAATTCAAAAGATAAAATAATGATATTCCAACTCAGAGACAATGTCATGAATTGGTGGGGTAACTTAGAGTGTCAACAACAACTCACTCCACACACAGTTACCTAGGATTTAACTGAGAAGAGATTTGGGAAAAAGTACCTGCCAGCATATTATGAAGAACAATAGGTAGGAGCCTTCCATGCTTTGGTACAAGGAAACCGCATGGTAGAGGAATATGAGATTAGATTCATGGAATTGGTCAAGTATGTCTCATACATGGATATTAATTAGTGCCAAGCAGATTGTTTCATTTATGGATTGAACCCTAGGATTAGGGCAATGGTGCGTATGTGGAGACCATCCTCAGTTGCAGAAGTTGTTGAACGTGCTCGTTATGTTGAAGAGCACTTAGACTTAAAAGGTGGAAACAAAATCATTTTTCCACAACAACCAAGGTTTATGGGGAAGGAACCTCGTACCTTCTCTAGGGGAGGAAGTTTGAGGCCACCACCATATGGAAACAGGTTTGTACCCAGAGCATCGAAAATGGGGATTTCAATGGTTTCTAGTGCAACTTCACCCGCAGCTTCGAGGACTTGTGCAAATCAAGGTCATACGCGAGGAACCACAAGTAGGGGTAGGGGTCCCAGGGGAAGGAACTATTTCCAAAGAACTCCACAAAATTATTTTCAGAGTCTACCACGCATCACTTGTTGGGGATGCGAGGGACCTCATTACCAACGTGATTGTCCCGAGTTACAAACTGGTAACAACTGTAGAGAAGGAAAAGCACCAATGGGGGAAGCAAGCAGCCACCATCGAATCTATGTAGTATTTGATAACCAACAAGTTGAACAACAATATGTCATGGTAGAAACCTTGGGTATGACAAACAATGTAAAAGTTAAAATTCTATTTGATTTTGGTGCTAAAGATAGTTTCATTTCACCAGTTGCATTAGAAAATTATGGGTTGGAAACCTATGATGGCAATGACTTTAAACAAGTCGAAATGGATTCTGGGATAAACAAGCAGTAGGACCTAGTGTTGATCAATGTTAGGTGAACCTTGGGGTGTGTATAACTAATTTGAAGGCATGCATCACAACGCTGGGGACGTATGATGTAATCATTGGAGTGAATTGGCAAGAAGTTCATCGAACATTAGTAGATTGTTTAAAAAAGAACTAGGTGATTTGTTTAGATGATGAAGGTAGGTCAATTGAGATTTGTGGTATCAAGAGAAGAGTGTCCCTACGATTCATCTCCATGATGAAGGTAAAACACCGTCTCCAGCAATGTTGTAAACTATATGTGACTGAGGTTGTAAGTGAGCAGAAAGGACCCTCCCTAGATCAGCACCCAAATTTGTCAGAATTCGAGGATGTTTTCCCTAAGGAGTTGCCTAGATTATCACCTGTAAGGGAGATCAATTTCACAATTGACCTAAACAAAAGAAATCTCGAAGACACCCTACAAGATGAGAACTCCAAAACTTTGTGAGTCGTAGATGTAGTTAAAAGAGCTTTTAGACTTGGGATTTATTAGACCTAGTATTTCACCTTGGGGTGCACTAGTGCTTTTTGTCAAGAAGAAGGATGGTTTCTTAAGGCTATGCATAGATTATAGGGACTTGAATCAAGCCACAATAAAGAATAAGTACTTGATACCTAGAATAGATGACCTATTTGACTAGATGAAGGGAGAAATAGATTTCTCACAGATTGATCTGAGATATGGATACCACCATCCAGGATTAAGGAAGGTGACATCCCAAAAACTGCATTTCGGACTTGGTTCTGGCACTATGAGTTCGTAGTTGTACCATTTGGTTGACCAATGCACCAACAGTATTCATGAGTCTGATGAATAGTGTGTTCAGGAAGTATGTATACCAATTTGTGCAAGTCTTTTTGGATGATATTCTCGTGTATTCCAAGAATGAAAAGGAGCATGAAGAGCACCTAAGGGCTGTATTGACTTGCTTAAGGGAAAATCAATTGTATGGAAAATTGTCAAAGTGTTCCTTCTTTCAAAATAAAATTCATTATCTTGGGCACATCATTTCAGGAGAAGGGGTTTCAATTGACCCAGAAAAGGTAAATTCCATAATGTATTGGTCGTGCCGAAAAATGACCATGAGGTGTGTAGCTTCATGGGGCTATCAGGTTATTGTCACAGATTTGTGGAAGGATTTTCAAAGATTACAAAACCCATCACCTCATTACAGTGAAAAGGGGTTAGGTATGAATGGACATATGAATGTGACACTGCATTCACCAAACTAAAGAGGTTACTAACTAGTGCACCAATCCTTTTAGTGCCTAACATGGAAAAGGACTTCATTGTCTGCACATATGCTTCAAAGCAAGGATTGGGAGCAATGTTGATGCAAGAAGGTGGATTAATAGCTTACGCATCCAGAAAGTTGAAGAAACATGAAGAGTTGTATGCTACCCATGACTTAGAATTAGCAGCAGTGACGTTAGCTTTAAAAATGTGGAGACACTACCTCGTTGGGAGAAGTTTTGAGTTAAGAACTAACCACTAGAGCCTAAAGCACCTCTTCACTCAGAGGGATTTGAATGCTAGACAGAGGCAACGGAGCGAATTCATGAGTGAGTATGATTTTGGGATCTCATACATTAAGGGAAAGGAGAATGTGGTGACTGATGCACTAAGCAGGAGGCCACGAATATTCTCCCTAGTACCCTTGAGGGCTAATTTGAGGGAACGTGTGTTGGAAAATCTCTTTGAATATAGTTGGTATCTAAAGGTTATATCAGGACTCCAAAGTGGGAAGCAGATAAAACCAAAGTTTGAGGGTTGTGTCCTTGAACCAGATGGACTATTGAGATTTCAAGGGAGAATGTACATCCCTAAGGAAGGGGGTATAAAAAGAACCATCCTCGAAGAGTCACATAGAGCACTCTATTGTGCACATCCTAGAGTGAAGAAAATGTATGCAAACATGAAGAAACTCTTCTTTTGGGAAAGCATGAAGCATGACTGTTATGAAACCAGCTCAAGAAAAGATAGAAAAGATAGATCAACGCCTTAGAATTTAGCCTCTTCGAGGGGGCAACCTCCTTTGCATTACATAAATGAACAATTCTTGGATTATACAAATGAAAAGACCTCCTTTCTATATATAGGAGTCTAAGG
>APFE030650288.1:34036-50051 GCA_000404065.3 Pinus taeda | reverse complement strand
ATGGGTCAAGTGGTTACCTCTAGCTGAATGTTGGTATAACACTTCCTTCTATACTGCAGTAAAAATGACCCCATTTATGGCACTTTATGGATATAATCCACCATCGATCGCATCATCTTTAAGAGAAAGTTATAAGGTTCAAGCAGTGGAAGATCACATCAAGCATCAACAACAAGTTCTCCAACTCTTAAAGGATAACCTCAATTTGGCACAAAATCAAATGAAACAACAAGCAGATCAACATCGCAGTGAAAGAAGTTTTGATGTAGGTGACTAGGTATTTTTACGATTATAACCATACAAACAAATGTCCCTCAAGCAAGCTAAGAAGGATAATAAATTATCACCCAAGTACTATGGTCCTCACAAGGTGTTGTAAAATATTGGTACTATGGCATACAAATTAGATTTGTCAGCATCTTCCTGAGTACATCCAGTTTTCCATGTTTCATGGTTAAAGAAGGTTATCAGTGACAAGCTCACAGTTCAAACAATGTTGCCAAAACTTGATGAAGAAGGAAAAATAGTATTTGAACCTGAAGTAGCCACGGAAACAAGAACCTGATAGCTACAGAATCGATTAATTTCAGAGTATCTCATTAAGTGGAAGAATTTACCTGCTGAAGATTCCACATGAAGATGAGAATTTTATATAGAAGCATTTGAAACTACTCAAGCATTGAGGACACCACTTTTTTGAAGGAGAGAGGCATGTTAGGTCCATATAATACTAGTGTATTCCCCTTATTGTTATTGTTAGTGTAGCCCCTTATTGTTATTGTTGTGCCCCATAAAAGCCTACTATTGTTATTATTGTGCCCTTACATTATTATTGTTATGTAGGCTTTGATTATATTGTGACCCCTTAGACTCCTATATATATCAAGGAGGTCTTATCATTTGTATCATCCAAGAATTGTTCATTTATGTAATGTAAAGGAAGTTGCCCCCGACTACCTGGAAGATTTATTAAAAAACACATGATCATCAGTAACTTGCATTAGATGATGGTTGACCTAGGACTTGGCAGCAATGGAGGTATGTGGAGACAAATGTTACTCATAGCAGGGTTTGGGGCAACCACACGGTTTCTAGGCCAGTCTTTGGGCTGGGTGTCAAAGGAGATGTGAGCATTCTGAGGCAGGGAGTTTATCTAGTGTTCGTTTTTACTCCATTTTCATTTTTTCATTGTTTTTTCGTTTGTGATGACCAGATACAACCTCTATGACTCTCAGCGCTTACCACCTCTTCAGTTTTCAATACCTCGTGCTAGTTGTGTTTCCTCGTTTTCATATTGGGTCTCCTTGTTTTTTTTGGGGTCTCAGGTCACCTAGGGTCGTATTGCACGAGGGAGGTTCTGTTTTTTTGGGTTTTTAGTGTGCTCGCAATCTTTCACCGGGCATATTATTCAGGAGTTAGTTTATTAATTTTTTCCTCTTTTCATTGCTAACACGATGGTGAACCCAACCGACTTTGTGGATTTGGAATTGGCTCTAGAGGACACTCTGTCGATTTGGGGTTTGGAACTGATGCAGCAAAATCTGGTGAAGGTGATCTTGCCAGCTAGGTCTCCACTTGGAAAAAGTTTTTGTATGGAGATGGCATGGCATAATGGAAGTGGACTATGGTTGATGGACGAGAAAAAACCCACTTCCTCAAGGGCTGTTTGTTGCTTCCCAAACTCTGAAGTTCATGAAGGTCATGAAGGTGCAGAATTGGCAGGCTTTTTTATCGAGACGTCAACGTGTTTACTGGTAAGCCCTAAAACCCCTCCTGCAGTCTTTATTTATGGGGTTTTAATGGGTGGTCTAGAAGATATAGTGAGAAGTAGCAACCTCAAGAGACAGGAAGGATTACGAACTTTTCTTAATGAGTTACTGGGGGTGGAAAAGCCGGTCGCGGGCTTGATCCTGTACAAAACTCTTAACTGTAAAATCCCTGCTTCAACTTGTGCCATCAACCTCTTGGAGTCTTTTAGTTTAGCGGTTGATATTGTTGTCTTTGGAGAGAAACCCTTCATTGGGTCCCCATAGGTAAACTCATCGATGGGACTGCGACTTCTAGAAGAATCTGGAAACAAAGCACTAGGGTTTCATGTTTTTCCAAGCCAAGGGTTAGATTTGGTTGGACATATGGAGGCAGGCTCTTTGGGACAAAGGAGGGCGGTCATCCTCCCATTCTCGACACTGGTGGGCAGGTACTAGACTTTGAATGTCTACAGAACATTATACCAACACCAAATGATCCCTTGGAGGGTTTTCAGCGCTTGGAAATCCATTAGGGTGAAGATCATAACTCAATTTCCTGGTCAGTGATTGGTTAATCCTTTGGCATAAAGGGGAAAAAGGGGAAAGTCATAAGAAATAAAGAAGAGAAACCAAAACTAATCTTAGGGGTCGACATTCAAATGGATGAAGCTATGATGCATCAGAGCACATCATAGTGGGTCAGGTAAAGGAAAGTCAATTTCTTGTTAATTTCATTAAAGAATGGATAAGTAAGGAATGAAGTTTAGGGCCAGTTTCTCAGACAAAGGTTATATGTTTGTCAAGGGGTTAGTTTATGGTTCGTTTCTGAAATGTGGAAGTTGTTGATTGGGTTCTTGAGCAAAACTGGGGTTTTGGGATAGCTCTTATTTTCTTTAAAAGATGGACCCCACTTTTCGATGCTTAAAGAGAAAGATTAGGAAATATCCCTATGTGGGTGTGCCCTTTGTCACTCGCCCCTCAACTTTGGTTGATGGACATTTTCAAGGCGATTGGGAACATTTTGGGATCTTTTTTGGAAGCTGATATGTCCTTCCAAGTGACTATGGAAAGAAAGGTGGCTTGTATTCTAGTTAGACTGGACCCGAGGGAGGGGTTGGAAGACATGATGGAGATTCAGGTGGAAGGCTACTCTATCACTCAGCAATTGGACTATGAACAATTTCCTTATCGATGTCATCGTTGTCATAAACATGTCCATTTGGCTAGGGATTGCCCATTGGGGTTCAAATGTAGAAGGAAAAATAGGGTGGAGTCAGTGAAAGAAATGTTGGAGCAGCCTGAGAATGTAGTTATAGAGTAGGCGTTTTCACCTGGGGAACATCACGCAGAGGTTCCGGTTCAGATTCTGGTCAATGAGAATCAACGGGAAGTTCCTGTAGAGACTGTAAGAACTGCTACTGTACACGAGCAGGACGAGATGATTGAGGTGGAGGCATCTCATCCTGCGGGTACCGTCTCTACCCTTCCTTCCTCTCTTTCTATTTTGTGTATGCCCCTTGTGGATCCTATTTTCGGGCCTAGTCCTTCCAGGCCATCTATTAATTCTTTTTCTCCTCAATGAAATCTCTCCTTGGCCCTAGACAACATCATTACATCGATACCAATCTTAAATATTTCTGGACCGTCGTTGGTGGGCTTTGGTCTTCCCATCCCCTCTGTTATTTTCCGGGACAAGCCCCATTATAACCTTCGGCCCCTGGAAAAAAGAGAACACCTAGATGATCCTGTGGGTGGTCTCGACCTACTGAATAACACTGCAGGTCCTCCTAAGACTTGAGGCGGGAAATCAAACCTATCTAAGGCCCAATTAAAAGCCAACATTGATATAGATCATAACAAACAAATCTCCCTAAAAGGGTCGCTTAGAGTAGCGTTGACCCCCTTGAGGGTTTCCAAATGAATTTTTTGCCTTTTAATTGCAAGGGATTGCTAGTCCCCAGAAAAAGTTGGCCTTAAAACATTTACTTAAGAATGTATGTTGTGATGTTATTATGCTTCAAGAGACCCTGGGTCCAGGGGATTTTGTAATAAATATGTTGAAGAACATGTTGCCTAATTAGTCCTTTGTGGCTTTGGACGCAAGTGGGAGTTCAGGGGGTTTGGCATTAGGTATAAAGGATTGCATTTTAAAACTCTTAAATTCTTGGGGCTCTAATTTGATGCTTGGTGCAGAGTTTTACTCATTAGAACTATGTTCAAACATAACTCTTTTAAACATTTATGGTCCTTGTCAGGGTCGTATCCCTTTATGGAATAAATTGCTCTCAAAATATTTGCTAAATTGTTCAAAGTTTGTGGTAGAGGGGGTCTCAATGTCTCCTTAGGGTTATCAAAATCCTAGGGCCCAAATGCACAGGTGGACCCTTTGGCCGATTTTTTTCTCAACAATATTCGGTTGGGGAGATTTATTGATGTTGATCTTCTGAAAGAAAATCCTACCTGGAGAAATAGGAGGGTTGGTGAGGTAAGGGTGACCAAACGTTTAGACCATTTCCTGATCAAAGAAGATATGGCTACTCATATCCCTTTTTTTCGTCAGTGGGTTTTCTCTGGGGGTGATTCAGATCACTTTCCAATTTTTCTGGAACTAAAAGGGGCGAGTAGGAAGCCTAGCTCACCTTTAAATTCAACTCTTCCTGGCTTAAAGATATGTCTTACAATAAGTTGGTTCGTGATATTTGGAGTTCTCATAACGGATCTTTGGGCTTATCCCTTGCCCAGTCTTTTATGGAGGAACTTAAAAAATTGAAACAATCAATGATCACTTGGGCTAAGGAAAAATATTTAAGGGATAAAGCGGTATTAAAATCCATTGAGATTGATTTGGAGGCTTTAGAAAGCCTAGAAGGGGATGGGTATCAAACGGAAGAAAAAAAAGGAAAAGGATAAACGATATGGAGGGTGAAAGGTATAAGATTCTGAAAGACATTGAAGAAAAGTGGAGGTTAAAAATTTGAGCTATTTGGCTTGAGGTGTGGGATGAAAACTCCAAATTTTTCTAGAACTACGCAAAGGGCAGAAAAAACATAAACACGATCTGGGAATTGAAAAATGAGGCAAGGGTTTCGGCATCTTCTTTCAGCGAGTTGTCAATAATGGGGGTTAGCCATTTCAAATCCTTGTTCAAATCTCCCCTTGAGGCCACCATTATTGAAGTCATTCAGGTGGCACAAGTTTTTCTCAGTTTTGTTGATGAGGATGACAATGATATCCTTATGGCCCTAGTTTCAAAGGGTGAAGTGGAGGGAGTTCTACACTCTATGCAAAAGTAGAAGAGTCCAGGTCCAAATGGTTGGACTGTGGAATTCTTCCAACAATTCTTTGACCTAATTGGGGATTATTTGGTTGGACTGGTGGAGGATTCCAGGAACAAGGATTTTGTCCACGGCCCTCTTAATTCAACCTTTATGGATTTAATTCCAAAGTCTGACGATCCACAAAGCATTGATGATTGCAGACCCATCTCTTTGTGCAATTGTACATACAAAATAATCGCCAAAACTATTGCAAGACGATTAAAACCAATTCTCTCAAAAAATATCTCTCAAGAATAGTTTGGTTTCCTTGAGGGATGGAAAATTCATGAAGCTATTAGTGTGGCCTAGGAATCCCTACACAATATCAAAAGAAAAAACAAAAAGGGAATGATTTTTAAGAATGATCTGTCAAAGGCTTATGAAAAGATTCGTTGGATGTATTTGTGTCTTCTAATGAATCACCTGGGTTTCAATATTGGTTTCATGAATTGGATCATGGGTTTTATAACCAAAGTGAGCTTTGTTGTTCTCATCAACGGGGCGACCTCTCCTTTTTTCCACGATCAGAGAAGCCTTCGTCAAGGATGCCCTTTATCACCCCTCCTATTCCTTTTTCCTGCAAAAGGTTTGAGTCAATTGATTCATTTTGCCATTAGAAGGGGTGAATATAAAGGCATTGAAATTGCTATAAATTTCTTCATTACTCACCTTATTTTTGTGGATGACATATTACTTTTTTTTATGGGTCTAGGGGAGAACTTGCTAAGTTGCATTCAATTCTAGATTTATTCCTTAAAGAAATCTGGATGAGTATAAATGCACATAAATCCTCTATTACTCACAATGGTCTCTCTGGGGTGGAGGTAAATAGATATGTATCCACTTTTCCCTTCGATGTAAAATCTCTAATGGAAATCCTTAAATACCTTGGCTTCCTTTTGAAGTCGAACTCCTACAACAAATCGGACTAGAAATGGTTAGTTGCAAAAAATGAAAAACAAATCAATCACTGGAGCTTTAAGTGGTTATCTCCATCTAGGCGCTTGGTTCTTATAAAATTGGTTTTACAGGCCATACCAGTTTACTAGATTTCTCTTTCATGGGTCCCGAAAGGCATTCTTTATCAAATTAGGAAAATATGTGGTTGGTTTCTTTGGGTGGGCTCCAAGGATGATGATGTTCTCCCATGGGTGGCCTAGGAGAAAACCACTAGTCCAAAATATAAGGGAGGGTGGGGCACAAAGGATCTCTCTTGTTTTTCTGGCTCTTTGCCAGCAAAATCTGGCTAGAGTCTTTTAACCAAGGACAACCTATGGACATTGGTGATAAAAAGGAAATGTATTGATCCTTTGGACTTGATGGTTTGGTTGAGAACACAAGGGAATTCTTCTAGAAACTCTTCAGTCATCTGAAAGGTAATGATTAAGTCCTTTGACATTGTTGTTGATGGGCTATCCTGGCTGGTTGGGGATGGTTCTAGTGTTAGAGTGGGAGTGGATCTGTGGGTTGGTTGTAATGAGGCTTACACTCTTCTAAGGGAGCTAAGAGATTCTCTTGCTTCCAAGGGGATATTTTCTCTCAATCAAATCTCAAATTAGGGAACCACTACTTTTTGGAATCAGGGTTGGAAGTCAACTAGGGATTTAGACCTAGAGCCCCAATGGGAGGGTGTCTAGAGGGACTACACTATGGAATTTTAGAGATCAAATGTTTGTATAAAGGAAAGGGTTGATGATCTTCATTGGGTCTACCCTCCCAATGGTTTTTATGCTCTGAATTTTGGTTACAATTTACAAATGGATAGAAGGGTGGGTGGCGTTAAGCACTGGTGGTCCAAGCCTTTATGGAAAATCAGTTATCTTGCAAAATCCAGACTCTTTTTCTGGTGTATTCTCAAGAACAAAGTCCCAACCTAGGACAAACTGCAAAAAAGAAACAAGCATGGCCCATATTGGTGCGCCCTTTGAAAAACTTTGAAGAAAATTCCTCTCATCGTTTTTTAACCTGTCCTTTTGCTATAAGAACTTGGGAGCTTATTTTGAAGATTGTTGGTATTAGTTCACTTTGGTCTGGGATCCCTTTAGAGGAGGCATGGCAAAATTGGTGATCTCTTTCATCTTATTCTCATTACCAAAATATTCCCCTGATAGTTTGCTGGGGAATTTGGTTGGCTTGGAACAAAAACATCTTTATGGATTAACCTTCATATCCCTATCTTATAGCTATTCAATGTGCCTCTATCTACGAATTGATTCCTCATATCACTCCTATTCTACCTAGTTAGATTATTCAGGAAGAAAGTATCGAACCAAATATTCTGTGGGCTTATTTTGATGGGCCTTCAGATGCTCATGATTGTTGTGGGGCAAGGATAATCATTCACATAAAGGATCACAAAATCCTAAAAGCTTCAGTGGGTATTGACACTGGTTCAAATAACTTTGTTGAACTAAAAACTCTAAAAATTCTCTTATGTTGGTTAAGGAAGTTGGGGATTGTTTCAGCTCATATTTTTGGTGACTCCCTGAATGTGATTAAATGGTTAAACAATTTACAGCGTTGTCAAAATCTTACTCTGATTCCTATTTTAGATGAAATTTTGTATATTAAATCAGCTTTTATTGATTTAATTGTTTGTCACATTTTCAGGGAAAGGAATATGGAGGAAAATTATTTCTCTAAAAAAGGTCTACAACGAGCTCTGGACACCTAGCACATAATCGATTTGGACAACGGGCTGGTCACTAAGTCGGATCGGCCTTTTATTCTAAAATTCCCTCATTTTTGCAGTTTTGTATTTGGCTCAACATATTTTCTACTATGGGACTGAACTGTCTTTTCAGCTACTAGCTCTCTTTCAGTTTTATATTAATGTTGTATATGGCAGATGAACTTTGGATAATATTCCTATATATCTTTTGTTTTATGGGTTGTTTTCTTCGATTGTTCAGAGAGACCTGGTTTTGATCTCTGCTTATAGTAGTTTTACTTATGATTATCAGTATTGAGCAAGTGTTTGTATAATTTTCCTCAGTATGTTGTCGTTTTCACTTTATACACATGGTAGACCCACAATTTGATTATGGAATGCTTCGTTGCATCTACACTGTAACTTTTTATTCACTTAATAAAGAGTTTGATTTTTCCTATGGAAAAAAAAAAGGAGGTTGCCCCCTCGAAGAGGCTAATTTTTAAGTCGTTGATCTATCTTTTCTTCTATTTTGTGAGTTGGTTGCATAACAGTTTTCAACAAGCTAAAGAAACTTAGTAAATTTAAAATGATTAGATTCATTTTGGAAATATACATATATTTTTTTTATGATCTACAAATTGTGGCACTATACTAAAAACTGAAGATGATAAATTGACATTGATATTTCTTGATAATAATCTTTATGTTTTCATTCAGTTGAAAAAAGTGTGTAATTTTAAATTATCATATTAATCTTAGACATATACATAATGTAGATCATCTATAAATTACGTCTCTATAATAAAAATTGAAGAAAATATATTGAGATTGATTCTTCTTGATAATATATTCTATACTTTCAACCAAATGAGGAAAGTGGGTAATTTTACATGATTAGATTAATATTAAACATATACATATATATAATGTTGCTCATTTGCAAATTTAGTGTGACCACCCAAGATTGAAACCAAACTAGATTCATCTTAACCCTGAATATATCAAGTGCTAAGAAGGATCAAATCTCTTGAGGTACAAATCTACATTTTAATTCCATATTTTTGAAATGACTATATGAGGATTGAATTAGCAAATAACACATATTACAAGTGGTAATTAAAAACTAGGTGTAAGGTAATATTTGACTTCTTCAGTCCGCTTGGGGTAGCTCAATTGGAAATCGCTGTGGAAATGAAGTCTCACCAAACCGAAAGTCTTGGGTTCAAATCTTGTGTTATCCCCCCCGATCGGGGTGAAAAGTTGGACATGATGAAGGTGTAGTCCTACCAAGCTTACAAAAAAAATATTTGACTCCTTCGACCATTGGACAAATTCCAATTGACATGTTGAACTTTGTGATTTATTCCATTAAATAAGTTGTGGTAATCGATGTACGGAGTAAATGTTATTAATAATGATAATTTGATATACATTATTTTTTAATTTCATGTTTCTTAAGAAATTATATAAGGAGTGAGTAAACACGTGGACAAATAGCACACATATCACAAGTGGGAATAAAAAAACATAGATGGATTAGGTAATATTTGACTCGACAAATTATTGGACAAATCCCAATAGACATGTTAGGCTTTATTACTTATTAACATACTCTATTAAATAAGTTATGATCATATATATTGGGAGTAATTATTATTAATATTGATAATGGTGTACATTCATTTTTATTTCATGTTATTAAATAAATAATTATATGAGTGACTTAACAAGTAGACATAGCGCACACATGTAACAAGCAAAAATTGAAACCTAGGTGGGAAGGTAATATTTGACTCCTCCGATCATTGGGAAAATCCCAATAAAATTTGTTACTTATTAATTTTCTCCATTTTAATAAGTTGTGATCATCTACAATAGTCTAATAAAATATGTTTAACATAAACTGCAATTATAAGAAGTTATAATTAATAATGATAATTGTCTATAAATTGAAATTGACATATACATTGAAATCAATGTGTTAGAAAGTGAATATAAATTGGCATTGACATTGAAATAGAAATAAGAATAAAAATTGACATTGAATAAAAATTATCATTAAATACTAAATACAAATAGAAATTGACATATACACTAAAATCAATCCATCAGAAATTGACATACACACTGAATTAATCAATTATGCATATGTATATAAATAGAAATAGAAATTAACGTGTTCATGAAAAGAAATTTGCTATAAATAACAAATAAATAAAAAAATTAATATAAATATGTTAGAAATAAAATTGAAATCGAATTTTTCTCAAGGGTTTTGGACATAAACTTTTGGGAAAAATCTAATTGCGAGTAGTTTCCAACACAAATATAAGAAGGGTAAAGATATAGTATCAGACTAATTTTATGTCAATAGAAAGATTCTACTCAAACACTACTTGACAAAAAAACCTTATGTTATGTATGTTTCTATAAAGTCAATGGAAAAATTATTTTAGACTCATCTTGAGTAGAGTGTTTATTAGCACAATTCCTAAGGTAAAGATTATTTAGATAGGTATATTTCATGATAAATCACCTAATCATTTCATTATTAGAAAGACATTGAATTTTCATTCATGGAGATGTGCAATCATTCCTCCCAACTGGTTCTCCTCTCTTGCCCCGCCCCCTATTTTCTCCCCCTCGGTATGGTTAGACACAAACCATCTAGTCTAGTCTATAGAGGCAAGAAAGGACAACATATTCTATCCCCCCTTTCGATTTTATTCCTCCCTCCATTCATGGCATCTGGGCTCAAACAACTACTAGAGCAACAATGGAACGATATAGAGATATAATCCCTACCATTGTTTAGAGAGCCATCTTTGACATGGAAGAATAAGTTAGCTAATCTTGAAGGTTCATTCTTGACATGTATGTGAAACAAGAAACGAGAGATTGGATTCCACACATTGGGAATTCTACTAGAGCCATAGCCACCTATTACATACAGACTATCAACTTATATTGGCATAACAACTTTAATGGGAAGAGTCCTCACAAATAGGGAAAACACATAACGAGAATTAATCATATGCATGGAATAACTTCTTGAGAAGGTGGAAAAACTTAACAGAAAGGTTACACTGTTAACCGAGAGCCTGACCTTTCTTCGTTTGACTCTGATAGAGAGCCACAACCACCTAGTTTGGAGGATACCGCTATAGAATGAAGATCAACAAAGTGACTTAAGTGCAACAAAATTTTGATTTTGAGAAGTATTTTTATGTTATATATTCTATCTCTACTTTTCTATGCAATAGTATGTTTAATTTTTTGGTTATCTCACTCTTGAGAAGAGAACAACTATTTTTTTTCTTATGCTACTGATTTGGTTTCCCAAGTGGCAAGCTAGTACCAACAACCATCGATGTATGTTAATGCTTTTGATTGTAATATAATTATATTGATCTTACTAATATATATATATATTATATAATATATATATAATATAATATATAATAATATATATATATATAATTATAATTATATATATATATTATATTATATATATATATATATACAATAATACATATAACATATACATATATATGACTCCTCCGACAATTGAATAAATCTCAATTGGCATGTTAAGCTTTGCTACTTACTAACTTACTCCATCAAAAAGTTGTGGTCATTTACAATATTATAATGAAAAATAGTTTAACATAAAGTATAATTATTGCTAGTTATTATTGACAATGAAGACTACTTATGAATTGAAATTAATAGAAATTGAAATTGACATGTACATTAAAGTAAATGCATCAGAAATTGAATAGAAATACATTATTGGCATTGACATTTAAATAGAAATAGATATTGAAATAGAAATTGGCATTGACATATACATTGAAGTTAGTATGTGTGTGTGTGTGTGTGTGTGTGTGTGTGTGTGTGTGTGTGTGAACAAAAATATAAATTGGCATTGAATAGAAAGGCAACTAGGGCCACTGTAGATGGGATTAGTGATTCAACTTTTTAAAAGCCACCAATTATGGGAGCATAGTGGCAGTGCCCCATTTGGGATTCATTCCAATTTGAATGGTAAGCATGACATTCGTTCCTAACTCTTTGAAATAGACATGTACACTAAAATAAATGTAGTAAAAATATGTACATTGAAATCATGTAGTTGAAATTGAATAGAAATTAAAAACAAAATTAGCATAGAAATATAAACAAAAATTAACATTGCATAGCAATTGACATGTACAATGAAATTAATGCATTAAAAAATGGTATTTACATTGAAATCAACAATCTATATATATATATATATATATGGATACTAAATAGAAATAGAAATTGACATGTACACTAAAAATCAAGTGATTTCAAAGCAGAGTTTTCATCATTCAACAATGTTACTTTATTTTCATTCAATTTATTTATTTTGTAACTCTTGAAGTATATTTCTACAAAATATTCTCTATGCTTTCAAAAAACTAAAGAAACTTAGTAAATTTAAAATGATTAAATTCATTTTAGGCATATACATATATATTTTTTTGATTATCTACAAATTGTGGCACTACACTAAAAACTGAAGACGATAATTTGACATTGATATTTCTTGATAATAATCTTTATGTTTTCATTCAATTGAAAAACATGTGTAATTTTAAATTATCATATTAATCTTATACATTTACATAATGTAGATCGTGTATAAATTATGTCACTATAATAAAAAATGAAGAAGATATATTGAGATTGATTCTTCTTGATAATATATTCTATACTTTCAACCAAATGAGGAAAGTGGGTAATTTTAAATGATTAGATTAATATTAAATACACACACACACACACATATATAATGTTTCTCATCTACAAATTTTGTGTGACTGCCCATGATTGAAACCAAACTAGATTCATCTTAACCCTGAATATATCAAGTGCTGAGAAGGATCAAATCTCTTGAGATAAAAATCTACATTTTAATTCTATATTTTTGAAACAACTATATAAGGAGTGAATTAGAAAATAACACATGTTACAAGTGATAATTAAAAACTAGGTGTAAGGTAATATTTGACTCCTTCAACCTTTGGACAGATTCCAATTGACATGTTGAGATTTATGATTTATTCCATTAAATAAGTTGTGATAATCTATGTAAGGTCTGATTGTTATTAATAATGATAATTTGATATACATTAATTGTTAATGTCATGTTTCTTAAAAAATTATATGAGTGAGTAAACAAGTAGACAAATAACACACATATCACAAGTGGGAATAAAAAAGCCTAGGTGGGCAAGGTAATATTTGACTCCCAAAATTATTGGACAAATCCCAATAGACATGTTACGCTTTATTACTTATTAACTTACTCTAGTAAATAAGTTATGATCATATATATTGGAAGAATTATTACTAATACTCGAAATGGTGTACATTCATTTTTATTTCATGTTATTAAACAAATAATTATATGAGTGACTTAATAAGTAGACATAGAGCACACATGTAACAACCAGAAATTGAAACCTAGGTGGGAAGGCAATATTTGACTCCTCCGATCATTGGAAAAATCTCAATAAATTTGTTACTTATTAATTTTCTCCATTTTAATAAGTTGTGATTATTTACAATAGTCTAATGAAATATATTTAACATAAAGTGTAATTATAAAAAGTTATTATTAATAATGATAATTGTTTATAAATTGAAATTGAATAGAATTTGAATTTGACATGTACATTGAAATTAGCGTCTTATAAAGTGAATAGAAATTGACATTGACATTTAAATAGAAATAAGAATAATAATTGATATTGAATAATAATAGAAATAAGAAATTGACAGATTTACACTAAATCATGCATTAGAAAATTGGACACACACCACTGAATTTAGGAATTATGCATATGGTATTTACTAAATAGAAATTAGAAATTTAAAGTGTTCGTTTGAAAATAAATGTGTTAATAAAAAAAATGAAAATTAACATAAATAACATTAGAAATAAACTTGAAATAGAATTATTCTCAAGAGTTTTGAACATATCTTTTGGGGAAAATCTAATGGCAAGTAGCTACCAACATAAATATAAGAAGGGTAAAGATATGGTATAAGACTAATTCTATGTCGATGGATAGATTCTACTCAAATACTACATGACAAAAAAACCTTATGTTATGTAAGGTTCTATAAACTCAATGGAAAAAGTCATTTTAGACTCAGCTTGAATATAGTGTTGATTAACACAATTCCTAAGGTAAAGATTAAATAGATAGGTCTATATCATGAGAAATCGCCTAATTCTTTCATTATTAAAAAGACATTGAATTTGCATTCATGGATATATGCAATCATTCTCTTTCCTCTCAAGTGGTTCTCCTCTCTTGCCCCGCCCCCTATTTTCTCTCCCCTCATTATGGTTAGACGCAAACCATCTAGTCCAATCTGTAGAGGTAGGAAAGGACAACTTGTTCTATCCACCCTTTTGATTTTATTCCTTCGTCCATTCATGGCATTTGGGCTCAAACAATTGCTAGAGAAACAATGGAACGATATAGAGATATAATCCCTACCATTGTTTAGAGAGCTATCTTTGACATGGATGAATAAGTTAGCTAATCTCGAAGGTTCATTCCTGACATGCATGCGAAGCAAGAAACAAGAGGTTGGATTCCAAACATTAGGAATTCTACCGGAGCCATAGCCATCTATTACATGTGTACTGTCAACTTATATTGGCATATAAAAACTTTAATGGGTAGAGTCCTCACAAACAGGGAAAACTCATAACAGGAATTAATCAAATGCATGGCATAACTTCTTGAGAGAGGTGGAAAAACTTAACAAAAAGGTTACACTATTAACCAAGAGCCTAAAAAACATGGACCTTTCTTTGTCTGACTCTGATGGAGAGCCACAACCACCTGGTTTGGAGGATACACTTGTAGAATGAAGATCAGAAAAGTGACTTATGTGCAGTGACATTTTGATTTTGAGAAGTATTTTTTATGTTATCTATTATATCTCTACTTTTCTATACAATAGTCTGTTTACTTTTTTGGTTATTAGACTCCCAAGTAGAGAATAGCTAAAAAAAAATCTTATGCTATTGATTTAGTTTCCCAAGTGGTAGACTAGTATCGACAACCATCGATGTATGTTAATGCTTTATGATAGTAATAATTATATGATCTTAATCTATATAGTATAATATATATATATATATATATATATATATATCCCATTGAAATTGAAATAATTCTCAAATTGGCAAGTGTTAGCTTCAGTACTTCTATTAACTTACTTCACATCAAAAAAAATCGTGTCCATTTAAAAATATTATAATAAAAAATATTTAATATAAAGTATAATTATAGCTAGTTATTATTGAACAATGAAGATTAATTTATGAATAGAAATTAATAGAAATTGAAATTGAAATTGATATGTACATTAAAGTAAATGAATTAGAAATTGAATAGAAATATATTATTGACATTGACATTTAAATAGAAATAGAGATTGAAATAGAAATTGACATTGACATTAAAATTGACATATACATTAAAGTTAAAAGATATATACATATATAAACAAAAATATAAATTGACATTGAATAGAAATGAAATTAGGGCAATTGTAGATTGGATCAGTGATTCAACATTTTAAAAGCCACCATTTATGGGAACATAGTAGTAGTGCCCCGTTTGGGATTCATTCTAGTTTGAATGGTAAGCTTTACATTCATTCCTAATTGTTTGAAATAGAAATGTACACTAAAATAAATGCAATAGAAATTGACATGTACAATGAAATTAATGCATTAAAAAATGATATGTACACTAAAATCAATAATATATATATAATACTAAATAGAAATAGAAATTGACATGTACACTAAAATCAATGGACATATACACTAAAATTAAGTGATTTTCCTTTATGTGACTATTGAAGTATATTTCTAAAAAAGAGTATCTGTGTTTTCAACAAATTAAAGAAACTTAGTAAATTTAAAATGATTAGATTCATTTTAAAGATATACATATATATTTTTTTTTATTATCCACAAATTGTGGCACTATACCAAAAACTGAAGATGATGAATTGACATTGATAGTTCTTGATAATAATATTTATGTGTTCAATAAATTGAAAAAAAATGTGTAATTTTGAATTATCATATTAATCTTAGATATATACATAATGTAGATCATCTATAATTATGTCACTATAATAAAAACTGAAGAAAATATATTGATATTGATTCTTCTTGATAATATATTCTATACTTCAAACAAATGAGGAAAGTAAGTAATTTTAAATGA
>APFE030650287.1:61192-114247 GCA_000404065.3 Pinus taeda | reverse complement strand
AAGGACAAGCCTGCAATGCTGCCAAAGAAGTAGGTTCCTGTCTCCTATGGTGACCACCTTTCTTAGGAAGCCTCTGCTGTACCTCCACCTCTGTAGATGATGAATGGTCATCACCTGGCTCATAACACTCGGTGTCTGACATGGGTTTGGAACAAGATGAGCAAGCTGAAAGATAAATAGAACTGCTACCTCTGCCTGCAAAATGCTGAGAAGTATGCTGTTTTCAAGGGGAAAAAATCATAAGGGAAATGTTAGGGGAGGGAATTTTAATAAGGAATGGGAAAATATAAAAACAGGGATTTTTAGGGATAATTCACAAAATGTTAACATATCATTTCATCTTTCAGGAAATCATTTGCAACGAAATACCTTTATTAGGATTTTATCATAAGGGAAACCATGTACGATAGTGACCAAGGAAGGACATACATTTCAACAGGGGTATGGGACAGCATTGTTCATTTGAGTTTTTGTCCTTTAATGTACATCATGAGGCTAACTCTTTTATTTGAAAGGGATTCATGTACATTTGGTTGTAGGGGAAGGAGGGCTTTATTTACATTTTTTTCAAAAGGAGATTGACAACTTCAAAAGGAAAAGAGAAAAAGGGAAAACAGGGTTTGGTTTTGGGAGACACAGAAACATTATTTTGTAGACCATAACCACAGCAATATGTCCATTTTCTAAATATATACAGCTGCATTTTTTTTAATTTTTCTTTTTTATGAATATCATAACAGCAGCCTGCCTCTTTTTTTTATACACAGCAATATCTCTTTTTTCATATTTGGTGATTTTGGCATATTATTGCTATTTTTCTTTTCACATAATATTTTTATATTCTTTTGTTATTCTTTTGTTTTCCTTGTTGTTGGTCCATTTAGTTTGTTTGCTGTGGGGAGGGTATTAGGGTTTGGGTGGAATATGAGTGGCATTAGGGTTTTGTAAAGGGATTTGGGGAGGGATAGGTTTTTAGGAATATGGGATGGGAAATTTAGCATTTCTTGCAAATGAAATAAGAGATAAACATGGATTAACATTTGTGAATTTAATTTAAAAGGAAACAAGGATGGGATAAGAGGGAGTTAAAACCTTGAGAAAACACACAAACCCTAGCATAATGCCTACATTAACAACAGCCAAATTCACCAATTCTCTTGCAAATATTAAAGGATAAAACCATTAGACACATCATCATTCAATCATCCCTTGGCATCATTGATGAATTTAGAGCCTACCTCGATCGATTTGGCACTTGGGAGGGCGATTTAATTGATTTGGAGGGTTTCTGGACAAAACAGGCCGAGTGGTCGCGCCCCTATTCTGAGTGGTCGCGCCCTTGCTGAGTGGTCGCGCCCCTTGGAAAAACACACTGCAGAGAAGGCTCTGAGTGGTCGCGCCCCGCCCAACTGGTCGCGCACCTGGTTCGAGTGGTCGCGCACCCTGAAAATGAACCCAATTGCTGCAAATCGCCTCTTTGAGCTCTCTCTTGTCTTTGCAAACTCTCACATGCATAATGAGACATGTTTAGAGGGAATTTACTCCTTATAGGCCCAAGTTTGAAAAAATTAAATCACCAAACTCACTTTCTAATGTTTTTTCTTTGACATTCACTTTAACACTGTTTTAAGTTCACTTTGCCTGAATTTGATCTTTTGAGTGCTTTAACTCCGTTCTTTTTGCAGGTTGACCATCTGATGGACTCTGGCGAGGAGACCAGGGTTATTGCCGGCATTTTGAAGAATTTTGAAGAATTTTGCTTATTTTTAAAAATTTCACATGACCTTGGGTTTAAAAACAGGGTTTTTAAATCCAAGGTATAAATTAGCTGTAGCTGATGAAAAATATCAATGGAACATATTTACATACTTCCTTCCGGCTTGCTGGGGACTATTAGACCTTTGACTCATGACCTTGCAGTGATTTTGACCAAAACCCTAGACCTAGACTTGGGATTTCAAGACAAAAATAAAACAAGTGTGACACAAGCTCATTCAAATGATATGACATGATCCAGCAAAGCCAAGAAGGGAACAAAGACCAGCTCCTCCATTAGTGTTATGGCATGCCTAACGAGATGCAAAACTGATACTGATGAGACACCTACCTATGCATATGCAAAGAGCTTTTGATCACCGATGGAGGGCTCAAGACCGACACTAACATATTCCTCACTAGTTTTGGCATGCATAGCATATGCACGTGGTTTATTGGTCATGATCTATCATTGGCATGGAGGATTGCCTGGGTTGACAATGGATTTGCCTAGCCTTGCCATTTCCTAGATAGCCATGGTGTTGTGGGTTCATTTCTTTGTTTTTTTGGTTGGTTCTCATGTTTCCTTTCGCTTGGGTTGAGTTACTAGTGTTAGAAAATTATATATTACGGAGCAATGGAACACATGAAATAATGCAGAAATATAAACACAGAAAACGCACAAAACAAGAGAGACACAGATATACGTGGTTCACCCAGTTTGGGCTACGTCCACCTCGAACAGCCAGTCCTTCCTTTCTATTATCCAGCAAAATGAAGAGACACAACCTACAGCAAAGCCGCTGTAATATCCTCTGTTTTCTCTCACAGTCTCAACTCTCTGTTTTTCGCTCACACACAGAATACACATCTATATATCGCCGCCTCAAATACAATACCCTCATACAAAGAGAGGTTGCCTTCTAGGGAAAAAAACCCTAAACTAAACATAAGTTCTACCGTCAGATCATCCGCCTAATGAACGGCCCAGATTGACTAGAAATTACTATACTTTTACAAGGCAATTTTACAGCTGTTTTTAGCTTCGGGGGCAGCCGCCCCGAAAACCCTCGCCAGGGGGGGGCTCCCAAAGGTCGCAGCCGCCCCCCCCCTGGACCCCCCCTGCAGCGAATATTTTACGGGCGGCGTTGCCGCCCCCATTTTGAATTGGGGTCCAATGTGGCGATACTTTTGAATATAGAAGATAATCAGGCTCCACACCCAACACTTTGGCCCTGAAAATGGTACCCAAAAAACTATAGTCTTTCATATTTCTTTCAATTTTTCTAAAATTAAAATTCGATCTCAGAGAGAAAGTTATGACAATTTTCCCTAGGTCACATGTTTGAGATGGAATTCTAGAGCCTGCAAAAATCCTAACTTCCTCAGATCATATCTCTGACAATATAGTGATACAAGACCTAAAATTTGTAAACAAAGTTCAATAAGATTTCTTCTCCCTGTTGTTTCAATTTCATCTTCTGAATCTTCGTAGAAAAAAAGTATAGTGAAAATTCCACGATGACCTATTTGAAGCAGTAAACCCCTAGAATCCAAAGCTTTGATACCAAATGTTATGCAACCAGCTCACAAATAGATAAATCAACTACTTAAAAATTATCCTCTTCTAGGAGGAAACCTCCTTTACATTACATAAATGAAAAATTCTTGGATGACACATATGAAAAGACCTCCTTTCTATATATATGAGTTTAAGGGGTCACAATATAAACAGAGCCTACATAGCAATAATAATGTAAGGGCACAGCAATAACAATAGTGAGCTTCTATGGGGCACAATAATAACAATATGGGGACTACATGGGCACAACAATAACAATAAGGTGGCTACACTAATAATAACAATAAGGGGCTACACTATTGTTATAGGGACCTAACATTGGAGTACTGGTTTTTTGAAATGTTTTTTCTCCTCTCTAGTTAGTTTCTTAATCCAAAAATTGAGATCTTAGTTCTCTCCATTCTGTAATTAGGTCATATTTGAAAATTTTTCTACATATAAAGCTAATAGTGGCATCCACTTTTCCACTGCCAACAATTACTTTATTTTGATCTTAACTCAATTTTGGTTCTTTATAGCCTTAATATTTTTTCACTTGCATATATTATTCCTTTGGCTTGGGTTCTACTGTAAGCTTGGTATAACTACTTCAAAAATGTTTCTAATGAAAAATTCTCTAAGGATATTAAATTTCCAACATGGAATTATGTTCATACTTTTGATACTAAGTTTTTGCGGTGTAGTACTTATTGTGCTTTCATTTTTTTTGGAAAAGTATTTCCATAGACATCCTAATGAGTTTACCATAAAGGAGTTGAGGAAATGATATGTTGTTAGTACCATGTACAACCTTTTCCTTGTCTGAAATTCGTCATGTAGCAACAGGTAACATAATGTTTCTTCACTGATATGACAGTACATTTTGGCTTGTTTATTTTTATCTTTTCTTATCAAGATAACTCATTTCTTTAAAGGGTGCTAGCTCAACAAAAGAGCACCTGCATTATAAGCGAGAGATTGGTGATTTGATTCTGTTGTTCCCTAACATGAATTAATCACTAAAGAAACAAAAAGATTCACATTCTATTTTATTTCTAGAGAGAATTCTTTATTATCTCTAGAGAGACAAATATTGGGATTAAAAACATATTGTCTCTATGGAGACAATATGTCTTTAATTGTACTTGTAGTCTCTTGAGAGATAAAAATGAATGATCTCTTGAGAGACAATAATACTATCGTTCTATATTGTCTTTATAGAGAAAAACATTTAAGATAATAATTTGAGACACTCGCTTAAAGACAATATTTAAGACAATTTACAAGTTTTATTTGTCTCAAGTTAAGACAATTTACTAAAAAATTATCTCAAATATTGTCTTAAAACCCCTCTTCGTGTAGTAATGTACCCTTATATTTTTGGATAATTAAGTTGTATATATGTGTATATATAATGCATCGAGGACAGTGCATAAATAAGGGGGAGTGGAATGTGACACCTTGACTCAACCCCTAGATTGTAAATAACATGTACATATGAAATTTAGGTTAGCGAGCCAATACATATTAATTAGACTTATGAGTCAAGGATTTCATTTTGGGATGATGTGCAAGTGTGAGTGATTCTGTGTTTATGTGTTTTAGGGTTGATGTGTTTGTGTGCATATGTTTTTATGTGTTTTTGAGTGTTTTAGAGTTGATGTGTTTGTGTGCATATGTTTTTATATGTTTTGAGCTTAGAGAGTCGAGTTTTACAAATATGATGTTTCATGGTGCTATACAGCCCAGTATAGGGTGGATGGGTGAGTGTTAGATGTGTGAGCGTTAGATGTGTAAGTGTTATATGGGTGAGCGTTAGATGTGTAAGTGTTATATGGGTGAGCATTAGATGTGTAAGTGTTATATGGGTGAGCGTTAGATGTGAAATGTGTTAGATGTGACATGTGAGATATTTTTTAAATTCATTTTTTAATATATTGTAACTTTATTTTTTATTAATAAAATTATGAACATTGTTTTAGATTAAATAAAGTATAATATACATATCACATTAATATATAAAATGTAAATAATACTTAATAAATTAACATCTATTTACCATATAAATTAAAATAATCATTGCATGAACCATCTTTAAATTTAATTAATAAGCAAATAAATATTTAATATTTACAATATAACAAGACTTTTAATTATGAATATTTACCATGGGTATTATTAACTTCTAAATAGCCTTTTTTACAATACCATGGGCCAATACCAAGAGAAAGATAGAGAGAGGAGGAAGAGAGGGAGAGGAGGGAAGAAAATAATAATACCATAGGCTAATACCATGGTTTATCAATACCATGGGCCATCTATGATTTTGATTATTATGTTATGGATCTAGGCTTTTAATTATTTTGTTACAATACCATGGCTTATCAATACCACATGCCCAAAAACTATAACTTATTTGAAAATAAAAATATCTTACAAATACTTTATTTTAATTTAATTTTATAACATTTTTTAATTAAATGTAAAAGCAAAAAGGTATATCTAAACCCTCCATCCTCACGAGTACTAAAAATACTCCCATAGAGATTAAATCAAGGATAGATGAATTTAATCAAGGATCCAAGCAAAGAGAGAAAAAAAGTGACTAACAATAATAGAGGAAAGATAGTGCATGATTCTTTTAACTTTTTTATTATTGTATTTTCTTTGACATGGTTGATCCAAAATATAGGTTTACTATTTTACAACCAATTATATTTTTTATTTTAGATACCTTCTTAAATACAATACAATGGGATCATATTTAAGAGAGAAAGTGAGATGGAGGGGGAATAGAATGGGGGAGAGAGACATAGAGGTGGTGGGAGAGACACGGAGAGAGAGGGAGGAAGAGAGATACAAGGGGGGAGAGAGAGATGGATTTGGAGGGGGAAAGAGAGGGAGGTAAGAACAAAGACATTTAGAGATAGAGGTGGAGAGAGAGAGGGAGTGATAAGGGAGAGATGAAGATGGGATGAGGGAGAGAGGAGACGAGGGAAGGGAAAGAAAATGAGAGGATGGAGATAAGGAAATAAGGGGAAGAGAGAGATAAGGATACATAGATATGTAGGGGGAGAGGGGGAGAGCAAGAAGGGGAGAAAGAGGGAGATAGTGATAAAGTTGGAAGGTGGAGAGAAGATTGTGTGTGATGGGGGGAGAGACGGAAGGAGGTGGGAGAGAAAGGGAGAGAGAGGAAGGAAGAGAGAGGGAACTTGAGAGAGATGATAGAGATGGAGTTCGAAGGGGGAAAGAGAGGGACGAAATAACAAAGACTTTCAGAGATATAGGTGGAGAGAGAGAGGGAGTGATAAGGGAGAGATGTATATGGAATGAGGGAGAGAGAAGATGAGGGAAGATAGATAAAAGGAGAGGATAGAGATAGGGAAAGAATGGGAAGAGAGAGAGAGGGAGACATAGATATGAATGGGGGGGAGAGGGGGAGAGAGAGAAGTAGAGAGAGAGGGAGGTAGTGATAGAGTTGGAAGGTGGAGAGAAAGAGTGTGTGTGATAGGGGGAGAGATAGAGGGAGGTGGGAGAGAAAGGGAGAGAGAGGACTTGAGAGAGAGGGGGAGATATGGATTTGGAAGGGGAAGAAATACATAGAGAGAGAAAGGTGGAGAGGAAGAGGGAGTGACTAGGGAGAGATGGTGAGATGATGAGGGAGAGAGGAGAGAGAGAGAGAGAGGTAGAGAGAGAAGAGAGAGAGGTAGAGAGAGAAGAGAGAGAGGTAGAGAGAGAGATAAATATGGAGAGAGAATGTATGTTTTGGGGGTGAGAAGGAGAGACAAGGGGAGATAGAAATATAGATGGAGGGGAGAGAGAGGGAAAGAGAGAGAAAAAGAGTGGGAGGGAGGAAGAGAGATAGATATGGAGAGAGAGAGAGGGAGAGAGAGAGGAATAGGAGGTAAAGAGAGTGTGTATGTTTTGGGGGAAGATTATAGAGGGAGAGGAGAGGATATATATAATATATATGGAGAGAGAGTTGTGAGTGGGATGATATAGCGAGGTAAATAAGGAGAGAGAGAGGGGAGAAAAGATATAGAGGAGCGGCTAAGAGAAAAGAGAAAGACAAAAAAGGGAGGAGTAGATTATATATATATTATATATATATATTATATGTATATAATATAATATATATATATAATAGAGAAGAGAGAGAGAGAGGAGAGAGGAGAGAGAGAGAGGTGTGTTTAGGGGGTTGAGATAGAGAGACAAATAAGGAGAGACGAAGTTCAGAATAAATATAGATGGTAGGGGGGGGAGGGAAGAAGAGAAAGATAGAGAAAGGGAGGGAGAAGTGGATGTAGAAATTCCCACCTGTAGATCACCTGATAATGCAATATACTAAAGCAAAATACTTGATCCACTTCGACAAACAATTTAGCGGAAGCTTAATCGAACATGACCAACATCAATAAGAACACATATAACTAATATGGAGAAATCAATCACACATAACACAGAAGATATAACCAGGGGAAAGCCTTAGCCTAAAACCCCAACTTTGTATTATCATACAAGTGGAAATATAGCCAGTATTACAAAAAGAATAAGCTCAAAAGCTATCATGCTCTCTCTGCAATACCTATGCCGCTCATAGACAGTCAAAGGCCTCTATTTAACCTCTAGTCTACCCTCCAAGCCTCTTATTTCTTTGTGAAATTCTGATTGGGGTCCAATGCAACCACTTGTGTGAATTGGCCTCTTCACACACTCACTAACCCCTGATCCATCTACGCAATCCTGAAAAAGATAAATCCTTCTCCATGGATGAGCTTCCTTTAGAGGAAAATTTTCATCCAATTGATAGTACATTGTCCCTTCTTTGATCTCAACTGGGTCTCTGTCTGAGCTAACATGCATGAGTTATTAATGAGAGAATCTTCAGTTATCTGAAGTGCAGTAGTTATATGCAAGTATGCATTAACTAACTGAACTCACATTAATTTAAACAAATTGTTTAAATCAATATAACTAGACTTGAATTTTTTAACTGAGCCAACTAATTACTACTAAAATTAGAACTCATCATTATCTATTTAACTGATGGATAAATACCTCAATTAATAGAGAAATTGTTGCATGTCCTCACATAGACTTCATGCTTGATTTTTCACAACTAATTAACTCGTGGAGAATTAATTAATTTATTTTCATGCAGCTGTTAAGTTCAAATTCGAATTTTACTTCCTATGTTTAGTCCAAGGACTGACTAAAATAGGAATCCATCTTGAATTGCTAAAAATAGCAATTCTATTTTTAGCACTTCCATTTTTCATTCCCTGTTGCTCAATCTATCACTGATATCTGCTATTTATAGCAGTGTTATTTTTAGCACTTCTATTTTTAGCATTTCTTGTTGCTAATTCAACACTCCCTCTCAACAAGAAAGGCTTCAACTCAAACCTAATCATGTACCTTTGGAATGTTCTGCATGCAACACTTCTAGCAAGTGTGGTTGCTCTAGCAAGTGTGGTTGCTCTAGCAACTCTCGGAACAAAAAAACTCCCCACTGACCTCTCTGTTGGGCTAGAAACATACTCTGATGCTGAAGCTCTACCTGCTGCTAACAAGTGCTCCCTCTCTAACCTCTAAGTTGTTGCAACACTCCATGCATCTCGCACCATTTCACACCTCTCTGTGCCATCTTGCACTAGTGCAACACTCCTGTGCCTCTCATATTGTTGCAACCTGCTAGCTCTACATGGTCTTGGCACTCCTACATTGTAGCTCTCTCTACCACTCCATCCACATGTGTCTCTACTCAATCAGTCAGTCCTGCTACTCCTCATCAGGGCTCCTATAGCAAAGTCAAATCAAAGAGGTTGGGTACCTCAAGGATCCTGCCCCTCCTCCTTGGGACGATCACTCCACATCGCCCCACCTCTTACCTGGAGGTATGACTACATGTGATCCCTCTACGAACCTGGCTTGAAGTTTCCCCCTACTAGAGGTCTCTACATGAGTAGATGTCTCTACTCAATCTCCTCTCAACTTCTCTAGTTGTGGCTGCTCCATAACCTCCTGAAGCTACTTCACCAATTGTTGCTCCTCCACAATTTTCTGAGACTTCTTCTAGCACTGCATGTTGAGAGTTAATGTACTCTCCCTCTCAACCATCAAGTCTCCATTAGTTTCCTTGCTCCTCAAAGCTTTGCATGCATCTTGAACCTCAAGAGCATACACGTTCTTGACCCGTGAATCGATCTGTTTCACCTGTCTAGGGATGATGTGTCTAAGGAAAACCTTTCCCTTACTGAAGACTACATCATAGCCTCTGTCTTCTAGCATCGCGATCGACACCAAATTTCTCTTCAATCCTTGTACATACTTGACATCGGTCAAGGTAATGTGAGCTCCATGCTCCCTCTAAAAAATAACTGTGCCTACACCTGAGACACTATACTTTTCATCATTACCCATCTCTATGAGTATCTGGAGATCTTTCTCCTCCAAAGTACTGAACAAACTCTTGTCGCCATTCATGTGGAAAGAAGCTCCACTGTCAAGAAACCAACCACTTCCCACCATGGATGAAACCATGCATGCAAATAGTGTGAAATCCAACTTGAACTGTGAGGCTAGTGCCTCACCTTCTGATCCTTCCATGGATCCCTTCTTGGATTTCCTCAATGGAAAATTTGTAGAAAAATGGCCCACCTCATGACAACGAAAGCATCGCACTTTCGATTTTTCAAACTTCTTCCCACCATGGGAAGAACTGGATTCGGAATGAGAAACCTTCTCCTTCCCCTTCTTCGCCTTACTCACTAAGGTACAGTTTTCGTCATCCTCCTTGGATGAAGAACCATCTCTAGTGCTTCTTCTTATCTCCTCCTGCATCAAATCTCACCAAAGTCGTTCCCAATCTGGCAGTTTCTCTCTTCCATTAACTGAGTCCTGGTAGTTATGCCAGCTCTTAGAAAGACCGAGGAGTGCAAGACTCACCATGTCATCATCAGTTGTCATGATCCCTACACTTCCAAGCTCATCCCTGCATGTGGTGATCTTGTTCAGATACATAGAGATCGTATCACCCTTTTCACACTTGATCTTCCGAAGCTTGTCCTTCAACACTAGCTTCGTCTGATCCCTGCTATTCTGATATAGATATTTCAATGTTTTTCATATTAAAAACGGTGTCTCCTTCCCATCAAAACTCGAGACAATGTGGTCTCAAACTCCCTCCAAAAGAATCCTCCTTGCTCTAGCCACACATTTCTTCCATTCCGCCAATTCTTGGGCACCAGATGCTGCAGGCTTGGGGACTTCTTGATCAATGAAGTCCTTTAACCTGTTATCCTCTAATACTACTTCCATGTGATCCTACCAAGCTATATAGTTTGAGCTGCCAACAAGTGCATACTCAAGCCTCAAACCATTGAACGCCATTAGTGAAATTGAAATGTGATAAGAACTCGATTTCTATATTCAGGAACCTCAAACTTCAAACTTCTCCCTTCTTGTATATTGTTCTTCCTTGATCACCTTTTCTCTGATACCATGTAGAAATTCCCACTTGTAGATCACTTGATAATGCAATATACTAAAGAAAAATACTTGATCCACTTCGACAAACAATTTAGCAGAAGCTTAATCGAACATGAGAAACATCAATAAGAATACATATAACTAGTATGGAGAAATCAATCACACATAATACAGAAGATATAACTAGGGGAAAGCCTCAGCCTAAAACCCCAACTCTGTATTATCATACAAGTGGAGATATAGCCAGTATTACAAAAAGAATCAACTCAAAAGCTATCCTGCTCTCTTTGCAATATGTCTGCTGCTCATAGATAGTCAAAGGCCTCTATCTAACCTCTGGCCTGCCCTCCAAGCCTCCTATTTCTTTGCGCAATTTTGATTGGGGTCCAGTGTAGCCACTTGTGCGAATTAGCCTCTTCACACACTTACTAACCTCTGATCCAACTACGCAATCCTGAAGGAGATAAATCCTTCTCCATGGATGAGCTTCCTTTATAGGAAAAATTTTATCCAATTGATAGTACATTGTCCCTTCCTTGATCTCAACCGAGTCTCTATCTAAACTAACATGCATGACTTATTCATGAGAGAATCTTCAGTTATCTGAAGTGCAACAGTTATATGCAAGCATGCATTAACTAATTGAACTCACATCAATTTAAACAAACTGTTTAAATCAATCTAACTGGACTTGACTCTATTAATTGAGCCAACTAATTACTACTCAAATTAGAACTCATCCGTATCTCTTTAACTGATGGATAAATTCCTCAATTAATAGAGAAACTATTGCATGTCCTCACATAGACTTCATGTTTGATTTTTCACAACTAATTAACTCGTGGAGAATTAATTAATTTATTTTCAAACAGTTGTTAAGTTCAAATTCGAATTTACTTCCTATGTTTAGTCCAGGGACTGACTAAAATAGGAATACATCCTGAATTGCTAAAATAGCAATTCTATTTTTAGCACTTCCATTTTTCATTCCCTGTTGCTTAATCCGGCACTGATGCTCAAACTTCTATTTATAGCAGTGTTATTTTTAGCACTTCTATTTTTATCATTTCTTGTTGCTATTTTCAACAGTGAAGAGAGAGACAAGGGAGAGAGGGAGGGAGAGAGAGACAGAAGGAGATAGGGAAGGAGATAGACACAAAATGGAAGGTGGAGAGAGAGGGAAAAATAAATAGACACATAGAGACAAATACAGACATAGAAGTTAGATCTATAAATTCATGAATATTTTGCTTTTTCACTAAAATAGATGTATTTATTTTAGTGTAGTTATTGATTTCTAATATATTTTATCGCTTGCACTAGATGCATTGATTTTAGTGTAGATTTCAATTTCTAATCTTATTTAATACCTTACACTAGATGCATTGATTCCAGTGTAGATGTTGATTTCTACTCCTATTTGATTGTTTACAGTAGATGCATTGGCTTCAATGCAGATATTGATTTCTAATAATATTTGATCACCTGTAATAGATGCATTGATTTTAATCTAGATGTTGATTTCTAAACCTATTTAATACCTTATACTAAATGCATTAATTTCAGTGTAGATGTTGATTTATACTCCTATTTGATTTCTTGCACTTGATGCATCAGTTTTAGTGTAGATATTTATTTATAATCATATATGATCACTTGCACTAGATGTATTGATTTTAGTGTAGATTTTGATTTCTAATCCTATTTGATTGCTTGCACTAGATGCATTGATTTCAGTGTAGATGTTTATTTCTGATTTGATGCAACAATATGTATGATGTACATTAATTTCAAAGTAATTAGATTAATAGTGTGCATTGATTTCAATGTAAGCACATATCTTCCCCTTCATCTATATCTCTATCTCCCATTGTCTCTTCTTTTTTATCTCTCTACCTCACCCACCAAACATACACACTCCCTCTCTCCAAATCTATCTATATATCTCTCTCCCTCCCTTTTCTACTCCCTCCCTTTTCCACTCCCTCTCTCTCTTCCCCTTCTCTCTCTCTTTAACACTTCTCTCTCCATATCTATATCTCTTCCTCACTCCATGTTTTTTCCTCTCTCTTCTTCCCTCTCTCCCCCCTCCATATATATCTCTATCTCACCCCAAAAACATACAAAATCCCTCTCAATGTTCACACAAACATTATTGATGATGTGAATGACTTATTTGTTAAAGTAATTCAACCATAAATATAATACTTGAATTTTCATCCTAAATAAAATGTTCACTTACGTGTTATAGAAATTTTTGGGCACTTCAACCCCAATCACAAATGTCGATAAACTAAGGGCTCTTAAGTCCCTAAAATGGTTGCTTCACTGCCTAAAGGAACCAGTTCAACTGATTACATCATCTCCCAGAAGTTCTCCACTGAAAACTGCTCATAAATGGTAAAAACTGGACCATACTGAAAGCTCCATACAGAGGGTGCGATGCATACTGTTTTACTCCTCTATAGGGTGCAATGGTCAGGAATGGACAAATGGCAGGGACCAAAATGCGAGGTGGAAACCTGAAATATGATATCTTCAATAAGATTCAAAAGATTCCTGAACATTTTGTCAACATGGATTGTCGCCCTAATAGAAATATTGTAGCAATCAATTTTCTTGGCCTGGGGGGCAAACCAACGCTCAAAGAGTGTTTGGATAGATAGGTCTAAGGAATATGGCAGCTCTTCAGATCCTTGGTCGCATGTAGATTCTATAGACGAAGGAATCATTCAGCTAATGATGATAGAAGAGGCACCAAGGGATGATCACCACCATCATTCCCATCTTCCGAATTACCAAGAAGATTATTCCAGTGATCATCCTTCAAATACTGTAAATATGGTGGATTATGAGGATAGTTCTTTTACTGTGTCAACCTCATTAAAAAATGAAATGACTCCCTTTCCAAATCGAGTCTTTGATTACGATCTTTCAAAGATCTCGAAGGTAAACCTTCATTCCAACCACCGAGTTGAATGAAATGAATCTTGGGGGGCATGCACCTCGATTTGCATTATTATGCTGGGGGCATGCAAACTTATCGTGAGCAATGTTGTCACAGAGTTCAAGCTCGTTAAAAAATAAACTCTCCACGAGTAGTTTTAGCGCATAGTTCAAGCTCGTTAAACAATAAACATAAGTCATGAGCAAGTGTTTCTCCCCGCGTTTAAGCTCATTTAAAAATGAATAGGTAAATAACCATTGTGAATTCCTTATCACCAGCTTTTGAGCCTTGGTCGTGTTCTCGCCATCACCTGCACTCTATTTTTAGCCGATCATTCACCCCCAATATGATTGTTTACCCCTTCGAGGAACATCTGCGAAGAGTGATTCTACTAGCCATCCTTGTAACACTGTTGTGATTGGAAAATTCCAAATCTTACCTGGAATCAGTTGCTACCTGAAACTATCACTCGCTCCTCGAAAACGAGTCTTCTTTAAGATCTTTTCACCTAACTCGTAACATATGAAAAGATTGTCGAGCGACTGGCCTCTCCGGCTTGTTAAAAGGCATCGGAAGTGCTATCCCTCCTCTAGATTTTAATCTTTTTGGACCTGAGGGATTATTACACAAAAAGATTGAGCGCTTGTCTTGTTTGGCTCGTTAAAAATATCGAAAATTCATCCCTTTTGTATTATTTTACGCTTTTTCGGACCTAAGGGATTATACAACGAAAAAGAACCTTCAGAGTCTTCTTTCCGTTTCTTTCAGACTCTCTAAAATTGAAAGAGACTGAGTTATCTTTATCATTAAACTCGTTAAAACTAAATAGCGACAAACTCATCCAATAGGACTAGAACGAGTTTCACTGTCGTTAGGCTCGCTAAAATATAGCGACAGGTTCGCCCGAAGGGCGGATTATAGAACAAGCATATGTTATCCTCCTCAAGCTTGACAAAAATAAAGAGTTACTGGTCAGCAATGACTGGGGAAAATTGGGAAAAAAACAAGAAGAAACTTATTTGTAGCAAGTCGCTCTTGAACATGACACTTTCCTTCCGCATCCCTTCCGGGTTGGGTTGTTCCATTCACTGGTCTTCACCATTGGTCCGTCACACCATCCATATTTGGGTTAATGCTACCAATCCATCATCAGTGTTGCTGATATGTTCAAAAGAAGTCATTCAGACAATTCACCTGAGTCTCACCCACTGTAATACATTCATGCTTCATTCCTTCATGACCGCCACCCTGAACCCCATATCGTCAGTTTGTTTTCACCTCCAAAATCATTTGCTTCGTTCCATGTCGTTGATTTGGGAATCATTAAGGCCCTCCTATGACGGGTCGCTTCTTGTTGACATCAGCTCATTATCCAAGAAGTTGACTTAGGGACAACCCTTTCAGTACTTTGAAGCTTCCATGCCTTAATGGTAAGTTTCTCACTTTCGGCGACAGGTTTACATCAATGACCTTCAACCGAGAGATTTTGCGTGGTGTTCGACACCAAGTCCTTTTTCACACCACGTGAATTGTACTGTAGTACCTTGAGGGTCATTGTCATTATTGGTGATTCCTCCCGCGCCTGTTAACAGCTTACATCATTGGCTGGTAATCATGTGATGTCTTTCCATGTTCGACTCCAAAACATTTTTCACATGGATCGACTTGTACTCCGAGTGAAGATTGGCCGAGTTTGAAGACCCTGGATCTAGTTTCATCCATCTGGGCTGCGATATATTTAGGAATATAAAAACATCCATTGTACATTATTGCCAAACAGATGATCATCCAAATCAAAGGATGATGTGTCCATATCATCAGTCTGTCACACAGACGATCGTCTATCCTATGTACATGAAAATGAGTTTATAAAGCTGAGCATGGGAATGCCCGCCTCAGCCAAGTCATGTAAAAATGTCGTCAAATAATGTATTGTATTGTATCTTATTACAGGTCGCCTCCCAGCTCAGAAAAACTTCAGATCCTCATAGTAAATCATTTCACCCAACATAAAAAACGATTAACGACCTCATGATTTAGGGGGCAAATGTTATAGACATTTTTGGGCACTTCAACCCCAATCACAAATGTCCATAAACTGAGGGCTCTTAAGTCCCTAAAAGGGTTGCTTCACTACCTAAAGGAACAAGGTCAACTAATTACATCATCTCCCAGAAGTTCTCCACTGAAATCTTCTCATAAATGGTCAAAACTGGACCATACTGAAAACTCCATGCAGAGGGTGCGATGCATATCACCTTCCCAATGTACAGGGTGCGATGCATACTATTTGGCTCCTCTATAGGGTGCGATGGCTGGGAACGGACAAATGGTAGGGACCAAAATGCGAGGTGGAAGATCATGGAATCTTCCAAAAGCTTCCCCTCTGACACTTTCCACTCCATTTTCGGCCAAGGATGAGTAAGAGATCTTCATTCTCCAAGTGGAAGCAGGAACTATCAGAGAGAAGACACTAATCAAGATTCAAAAAGATGACTCACCTCTCTGTAATCATCTATATATGGATCCCTCCTCACAGAGATCCAGAGGCTAGAATTTTGTAACTTATAGAGAAGTGTTGTTGGTATTTTGGTGTACATTCATAGTGTTGGGTGATTTTGCTTTGCTTGAGGTGAAGAAGGGCTTCTTAGCTGGAGGATGATGCTGGGTCAGAGCTGCTCATGGTTGTAATCCTCTTGCTACTTCTTATCTGAATAAAGCTATTCTTGTTTCCTTCCATATTCTTGTGTACTTGTTTATATATTCTTGTATATGGTTAATGCACATCTAATCTGCATTCTTTATGAACTTAGATCTTAGTTTCTTGCATAGTAGTATGTTGTTGTGATTCTACAGGTCCTTTTGAAGCTGAGCAGACAAAGAACGAGCAAAAAAACTCTATCAAGAAGGAGAGGGAATCGAGCACAAGACTCAGGTTGGCCCTCTTAGTTCTCCTCTCATCTATTTTCATAAAAGGAATCAATAGTAGACTTTGATTGTTTGTTTCTAAGATAGCCACCCATCTTAGTGGGAATAGCAGCATCCGTGTGGACACTATTCCCGTATAACATTACGTGAAATGTCTTCTTCTTAAAACTGTAAACTATTTGTAATTTGTTACATTCTTATTATTCCCATTTTCCATCATTCAATATTGTTAATCACTTTGCATTCAAATGTGGTAATAGAAAATAACTAATAGGTGTGACAATAAGAATAGTAGAAGAAAATAGCTTTAGACTGATCACAAGGAAGATTGTTTGTAATTCACTATATTCTTATTATTCACATTTTATATCGTTAAAAATTGTTACATTGTCACTTTTCACTTAAAAATTTTATTTCATCATTTTTCATCATTCAATTTACTAACAGTCTCTCTCATCCCAACAAATTGAGGTAACTAAGCAAAGCTAAAGTTAAATTGGCCAAATTTAATATTGGACATATTTAACATATTTAAAATTATCAAAATAATTATATGTTCAAACAATTTTATATGGATGGACATGACTGAAACCAGTCTAGATCCATCTTAACCTCAGATCTTTCAAGTGCCGAGAGGGATCAAATCTCTCAAGGCGCAAACCTTTCCTCAATTTTTGCACTCGAAAAAGAGGATTGCACCTCGAGAGATTTGATCCCTCTCATTTCTTGACAGATCCAGAGTTAATATGGATCTAGGCTGATAATAAAATATATTATTATTATAGACTAAGTTAGAGGAAAAGCATATGGGAAGCTGAGATTCCATGTGTATTAAAAAGGGGGTTGTGCATGACTTAATAATCAATTAAAAAATCACATGTTTTTAACTTAAGTTATTTAAGTAACTTTGGGGGGTTACATGTTTCAAATAAAAGGCATGCACATAAAAATGAGGATGTTGGTGTTATGGAACACACATTCTATATGATGTAACATTTTGGAGGAGGTTGGACACCTTGATGGGAAATAGGGGGATGACCCTATTGTTTCTAGGAAAACTAGTGTCTTTTAGATCTGCTAGCCCTCTAGGATTGGCAGCAATCCTAGAAAAAAACAATCAAAGCAATTTGGGGTTTCCTCTATGTATGATAGATAAGAGAGAGGAAAAGGAACCAACTTGGATCTTCCGCTTGACTCCTTGCTTGATCTCTCTCCTCCTTGACAGAGCTTGCAACTCCTCTCCTACTTATCCCGCTTTAGAGAATACTTGTAGAAACAAAGTAACAAAACACCATCAAAGCATATTGATCTATTATATCATAAGCATTGCAGAATCAGAAATACAATGATTGTATGGAGGAAAACTCAAAGAAATTTATTAAATATGAAGGGAGAATTAAAATCCAGCTGTCTGATCCAGCATTATCCTCCCAGCATCAAAGCCCTCTTCACCTCATGAAAAGCAATATCACACCAACAATATAATGCTCTTTCTCTACTACAAACTATCATCACTTCCTTGCAAATTAAAAAATTCCATCCTTCAGATCTCTCAGATGAGTGATCCATTTATAGATGTGTGCAAAGGTGTGAGTCATCTTTGGGTTTTTGATTAGTGTCATTCCACTTGCTGATCCGAATGGAAAATGGCATCAACCCATGGTACTCATCCACTCATATTATTCATCGACCCATGGTATTGTAAATGGCATCCGCCCATGGTATTGTAAAATCCACCCATGGTATTCATTCACCCATGGGATTGACCCATGGTATTGTAACTGAAAAATACTATAAGTAACAAGTCACATTTTGTAAAAGGATAGATTTGTCTGCCACAATGTAGCCTTTACAGTTCAGAGGCATGTAGCAACCACATCTCTTCTCAGAGATAAGCTACCATCGCCCTAACTGGTTTATTTCCATTTCTGTTTGTAAGCATATTTCAGTATTTTCCATTAATGAAATGAAGTATTATTTCCGTTGCATATCTGTGGTTAGTGGGTTTTAATAAAAAGTTTCTTTGTGGTTTTGTTTATTAGGCATTCTTCTCTTTCTCCTCTGACAATTCAAGTTTTCAGATCTTGGGGGTCTCGCCTCCCAAGATCCATTTCAATTTTTTAGATCTTGGGGGCCTCCTCCCAAGATTCGGATCACTTGTTGTTCTTGGTTCCACTTGAAGATTTCTTGGATCTCTTACTCATCCCTGGGCGAATTCAGAGAGACAAGTGTCATAAGAGAAGTTTCTAGAAGATTCCATGAGCATCCACTTAGCAAACTACCTTGGACATTTGTCCACCCTCACTCATCGCACCCTACAAAAGGCCTCATCAGTATGCATCACACGTGTCTAGTGCAGGAGTCGGTATGCATCGCACCCTGAGAGTGGAGCAGCTAGTATGGTCCTGTTTTGGCTAGTTCTAAATGGTTTTTCAGGTGGAACTTTTGGGGAATGATGTAATCAGTTGACCATGATCCTTTAGGGTATGAAACAACACTTTTAGGGGTTAAAAAGCCCTAGTTTATTGACATATAAGATTGGGGTTGCAGTGCCCAAATATGTCTATAACAGTTGCCCCCTAAAGCATAAAGTCGTAAATATTTGATGTTAGGTGAAATGCTTTATCATGAGGATCCGAGGTTTTCGAAACTAGAAGGTGGCTTGTATAAGATAAAATACAATACATCATCACAATATAATTTTCATGATCTAGTTGAGGCAGGCATTCCCATGCTCAACTTTATAAATTCATTTCATGTACATAGAAAATATATTCGTTGACATATGTAGACTGATGATTTTTGCAAATGTAGAGTCATCATCCTTGGTTCAGATGACCATCTGTGCAGCTTCTGTGTACATTTGATGTCTTTATATCCCTAAATATATCGCAACCCAAATGGATGAAACTAGATCTAGGGTCTTCAATCTCGTTCAATCTTCGCAAGGTGTACAAGTCGATCCATGTGAAGAGATGTTCTGAAGTTGAACATGGAAAGACATCGCTTGATTACGAGCCAATAATGTGAGCTATTAACAGAGGTGAGAGGAATCACTAATAATGATAATGACCCTCAAGGTACTATAGTACAAGTCACGTGGTGTGAATATATGATCCGACGTCGAACACAACGCAAAATCTTTCGGGCGAAGGCCATTGATGTCAACTTGTCATCGGAAGTGAGAAACTTGCCATTGAGGCATGCAAGCTTCAAAGTACTGAAAGGGTTGTTTCTAAGTCAACTTCTTGGATAATGAGCTGATGTCGACAAGAAGTGACCCGTCGTAGGAGGGCCTTAACGTATCCCACACCTATGACACGAAAGGAAGCAAATGATTTTCTGGAGGTGAAAACAATCTGACAACGCAAGGTTCAGGAATGGCGGTCATGAAAAATGGAGGGTGAAGGTATTGTAGTGGATGAGGCATTAACTGGATGGTTGTTTCTCAACTGAATGACTTCTCTTGAACATATCTACGACACTGAGATGGATTGGTAGCATTAACCCCAATAGATGGATGGTGCAGAATACCAATGGTGGAATGATTGGTGAACGGAATAACCCAACCCAACTCAATCAAGGTGATGGACTAAAAGTGTCATGTTCAAGAGCGACCTGCTACCATAAAATTCTTCATGTTTTCTTCCCTTTTTTCCCTAATCATTTATGACCAGTACCTCTTTATTTTTGTCAAGCTTGAGGAGGATAACATATGCTTGTTCTATAATTTTCCCTTCAAGCAAACCTGTCGCTACATTTTAGCGAGCCTAGCAACAGTGAAACTTGTTTTTGCCTAGGCCGACAACAAACAACAAACATAACTCAGTCCTTTTCATGTTTAGAGAGTTTGAAAAGGGATGAAAAGGAAACTCCATCAGTTCTTTTTCGTAGCATAATCCATTAAGTCCAACAAAGGATAAAATAATACAAAAGGGATGACTTTTTAATCACTTTAGCGAGCCGAAAAAGACAAGCGCTTGAACTTTTTCATGAGATAATCCCTCAGGTACAAAAAAGATTAAAATATATAGGAGGGATGGCATTTCGATTACTTTAACGAGTTGGAAAAGCCAATAGCTCGACAATATTTTCATATTTAATGAGTCTGAAAAGAGTTTAAAGGAGACTCATTTTTTAGGAACAAGTGGCGTTTAGGGTAGCAACTGGTCTCGGGTAAGCTTGGAACTTCTCAAAACATGGTGATGTGAAGAGATTGGCTAATAGGACCACTCATTGCAGTTGTTCCTCAAAAGGATAAACAATCATGCGAAAGCGTATGATCGGCCAAAAGGATGGAGGTGATGGCAAGAACACAACCAAGGCTCAAACGGCTGATACCCTAGCAATCACAAAGGTTATTTACCGAAGGTGGGTTCATTTTTTAATGAGTTTGAACCATGGGGAACTATGCTCAGTGGTAGGTTTATTTTTTAACGAGCTTGAACCATGTGATAACATATGCTCAGTTTTTAATTTTTCTTTTCATGTAAGCTAGAAACGGCAAGACTAGAAAAGACAAAGCTACAAAAAACTAAAAAGCTAAGGAACTACTGAGGTTAGGTAGGATAGTTTCATCTGTGTTTAGAAAAAACACTTCCTTTGATTCATCCACAGAACAGACAAAGGTGAATGGTGTGTTAGACCAATCACCTAACCTAAGAAGTTAAAAAAACTAAAAAGATAAAAAGGCTAGAAAATGAAATTGAAAAAAGTTGCATGCCCCTGGTATGATGAAAAGGAGAGTCTCTTAGTAACCATATGGAAATCACTATGGTTAAGCAGATGGTTTTTGTCAGCAATTAGACAAAAAACTTCCTTGGAAAACATAGTAACAAAATACTTCCATGGCTTCGTCGACATAGTGGACAAAGGTGAATGGAGTGGGATGGCACTTCCAATCACATAACCTACAAAGAAACTTATCTTTTCAGCTGGGTTCATCTCAAAATAGACAAGGGTGCATGCCCCCTAAGCTTCGTTACATTCACCGGACTACTCCCAATAATCAAATGGATGGAATGAGGGTTGAAGAGACATTCTCGACGCAAAAGGACCATTTAGGGATGATGATTGACTTGGAGATATGCTTGAACCGGAGAATGAAAGCTGGTCAACAGTAACAATTTTGCCTTCATGCGGGAAACACATCACTCGAAAGAGTGTTGAAACAATAGTTTCCATTTTATAAACATAGTCATGTCCAAGGAGTAGATTGTAACCTAACGGTCCTTGGACTACCATCATGTTCAAGCAAATGGTTTTCCTTCTCAAAGTTATGAGTAACTTAAGAAGGATCCCTAACGGTCGACTGGTTCCTTTGTTGAAGCCTAACAAATTTTGTATGACAGGCATAAGTGATGGTGAACCAATTTCTTTCCAAGCAGTTGAGGAAAGGATACTCACTGATGCCCCTTCATCTATGATAGTGCCAGACACGATCATTTTGTAAACTTGTACTATGATTCGAAATGGTACATTAGAAGGAAGGCGAGATCTTACTAGTCGATTCCAATCAAAGGAAGTGACTAGAATGCTTAGAGGAGGTACCAAATAAACTATTGAAATAACCCCTTGAGTAGCGGGAACTAGGGGATTTTCTTCCTATTGACTGCCCCCAAGTTTATCGGACTCTAAAGTGATAAAAAGAATTTGAACGGTATCATTCTCACTCTCTTGAGGATGTGTGTGATCTTTTGAAGGTAAAACTGGGTCGACTGCCATCTCGACCTGTTGACTTTGGTCCGGTATGGACTCAAAAGATTCACTTTGAACGATATATATTTTGATCGACGGTTGAGTTATGTCAGTCATATTTTCAACTAGTAAAAGAGTTGGGGAGAGCTTCCTGTATCCAGGTGGAAGTCGCTATGGTGAAGTAGGACGATTATGCAAGACTCTTTTGGCTTCATCCAGAAAAGGACAATGGGGAATGGTATAATCCCCTTCACATAACTTACATGGAATTTGTACCTTTCCTTTCTAGCCATTATTATTAGTTGATGGTGTGATGTCAACATGATCACCAAAGGTTGATGACACTGTTTGGTGAGAACAGGGGGACCATTCTCTCAAGATCCGATGAATGCGTAGACATTCTTGGTGAAGATGGTCTCATCTACAAATTATGCATGGATCTTTGGGTTTGAAAAGCTTAGTGTGTGGATTTTCACTAGATGCTGCATGGTTACCCCTTGCTTGACTGAATTTTTCTTCTTCTCCTTCCCTTTCTTCTTCTTCTCAGTCACTTGGTTACTAGCATCACTATTTTCACCAAGCGAAGAGGAAGAAGGGGAGGGAGAAACAAACTTAGAAGAAGGTGAAGGGTCAACTTCATTATCAACTGGTTGTTGATTTGATTGCTGAGGAATTAAGGTATTTTGAATGACAGAGGTTGAGAATAGCCATACTAGCAGGCCAATTGTGATTCCTAAAAGGGATAATGTAGCCATATACAGAGCACCAATATTTCCTCAAGAAGACAATGGACTAGGATTCCCTTCGACAGGGATTCCTTGATTGGTGTACTCCATTATCTCAACCTAAGATCAACGAAGGAATAGGGATGTTATTCTAAATTTAATAAATTTTAATGATGCTTTGACACGGCTTTTCTTTTTCAATTTTTAAGAGTCGAGAAAAAGCTAAAGATGACTCTAGTCCCCTTCGATTTTTAATGAGCCTGAAGTGACAAGTGCTCAGATGGACCTTTTCTTTTAAGGCGTCAAAAAGGAACAAAAGTGACTACTATAGAAATATAGACAAAGGGATTGCCAAACCAATCGCAAAACTGCAATATACACCTTGGTGATAAATTAAAGAGAAATTACCAAGGACTTATGTACAGCAGTCAATCTTCCCGAACGTTGTGTTCAGTGCATTGCAATCGATAGGGTAGCAGACACGGCTTCCTGTGGATAAAGGATGTAAGCCTATTGTGGTCTCCCAATATATACTCGACAGTACGAGAAGCACAAGTTTGTGCTAGCACTTTTCGTATCAAAGAGGAGGAATCACCCAACCGTCGATGAAAACGATAGTTACTAGATTTTACGACGCCAGAACACGTCTCTAGCCTAGACCTCTAAATGTGTTGTGTTTGGTTCCAAAGCATTATTAGGTTCATTGAGACTTATTTCAGAGTTGATCTTGTTTAAAAGTTTGTCTTTAAAAGGTTCACTGCGTGATGTTGATTTGAAATTCCTAAAAATGTAGTCTACAATGATAAGCAATCGTTGTTTGTTTTTATTAATGAAAATCCTAGCTACTAGGGAAAGAAAATTACGATTCTTTCAAACAAAGAGCAAAGAGCACACTCTAAATGCACTTTCCTAAATCATTTTTTTCACATAAGATAAATGCAAATGCAAAATGCATGTATTTGTTTTTCGTTCCCTTAATGTGAGAAATGCCAAAAAGGAAAACTAAGTATAGAGCTGAAATATTTCACTCAAAGCGACATTTCGACAATTTCTTTTTCAAAATAGAAAGGAAGAAGATTGAATGACACTTTTCAATTTCGAATAGAAAATGCTTTAGACACTTTGAATAACAACAAATCAAATAAAATACATGAAAAAATGTTCAATCGACTATTCGGAGAAGGGAGACTCGATGACACTTCTCTTTTTGACACAAAACGACAGTTATGACACTTTTGTACCAAAACGACAGATCGATTTAAGCAAATTTTTGACAAAGGATTGTAAATGATGGACAAATACATAAAAACATTTACCAATCCTAATCAATGGAGGCTGATCTATGTAATGCAAGCAGGCTTCAGTAATGAGGTATTGTTCATAAGCAACAAGTCAACTAAACAAAGCTGAAAACAAGGACAAAAAAACCCAAATTTCAAGGAGGGAAATAGGCTCAGTCAGTCATCGCACATAGGCTTGAAAGAAACAAGGATGAATCACACTTTTCATGCTTGGGAGGTGCGATGCATACTGGTTTACAGTGACAGACAGTGGGATGGGCCAGGGAGCGCAACTGAGGTGGGTTTTAGCTCAAATTTGCAGCTGATTTCAATTATTTAAGCTAAGCTATGATGGAAAGTAAAGAGAAAAGTACAGAGGAATGATCTTGGGAGGTTACTAAGCTACCACAAGGGCATCTAGAATGCTTGTAAGTCAAATTTTTAGTTCATAAACTAAACTAGAGATTGACTGAAGTAGCATTCATCTACTATGCACTTGCAGAGCAAGAGTAGTTCGAAGGCTATCTAGCTAACTTCAGGCTCCGTCTATAGTTTATAAAGCAAACAACAATAACAAACAATAATCTATTCGATCCCCAGTGGAGTCGCCATTTTGTTTCCGGGAAAACTAGTGTCTTTTCGATCTACTAGCCCTCTAGGATTGGCAATTACCCTAGAAACAAACAATCAAAGCAATTTGGGATTTCCTCTATGTATGATAGATAAGAGAGAGGAAAATAAACCAACCTAGATCTTTCGCTTGACTCCTTGCTTGATCTCTCTCCCCCTTGATAGAGTTTGCAACTCCTCTCCTACTTATCCTGCTTTAGAGAATACATGTAGAGACAAAGTAATAAAACACCATCAAAGCATCTTGATCTATTATATCATAAGCATTGCAGAATTAGAAACACAATGAACATACAATAGCATTCACAAATAAAAATATTCACAAATACACGATTGTATGGAGGAAAACTCCAAGAACTTTATTAAATATAAAGGGAGAATTACAACCCAACTGTCTAATCCAGCATCAAAGCCCTCTTCACCTCATGAAAAGCAAGATCACACCAACAATACAATGCTCTTTCTCTACCAAAAACTATCAACACTTCCTTGCAAATTACATAATTCCAACCTTCAGATCTCTCAGATGAGGGATCCATTTATAGATGTGTGCAAGGGTGTGATTCATCTCTAGGTTTTTTATTAGTGTCATTCCACTTGTTGTTCTTGGTTCCACTTGGAGATTTCTTGGATCTCTTACTCATCCCTGGGTGAATTTAGAGAGGCAGGTGTCATAAGAGAAGTTTCTAGAAGATTCCATGAGCATCCACTTAGCAAACTACCTTGGACATTTGTCCATACTCGCTCATCACACCCTACAGAAGGCCTCATCAGTATGCATCACACCTAGCTAGTGTAGGAGTCAGTATGCATCGCACCCTGATAGTGGAGCAGTCAGTATGGTCCTATTTTTGCCAGTTTTGAATGGTTTTTCAGGTGGAACTTTTGGGGAATGATGTAATTAGTTGACCATGATCCTTTAGGGTATGAAACAACACTTTTAGGGGTTAAAGAGCCCTAGTTTATTGACATATAAGATTGGGGTTGCAGTGCCCAAATATGTCTATAACACCTGTGACAAATCAAATTGGTTCTCTAGCATGAGGGACTAGAGGGTACTTGGAAACCTGCCAAGGTATCAGGAGCTCCTAGAAGCCACAAGGCTCTAAGACATCCATGGTCAACATATTTGGACACCCTAGAGGTAGTGGCACATCCCAAGATACTACGAGTGTAGAGAAGGGGGTGCATTATTGTGGTATGGTACTTTGGCCTTGTTCATATTTGGTATTTAACATGTACTTAGTTTTGGGTTATTTTTTTCCCTATGGAGTTAAATCCCCAACATAAGGGTGACCTACTATTGACAGAAAATGAATATTGGGGTCTATGCTTGGGAGAAACATCTGAAATCTATAGCTATTTGGCATATATAATTCAGATAAGTGTTAATATAAATGTTTAATTGAAATAATATAATAAATTATATAGTTATGTTTGTTCCATATGTGATAAAAATAATGGCATATTTATGTGTTTATACACCTTTGCATGAGAGTATTACATGGTAGAACACATTTAGTTATTCATATCACACAAACAAACAAAAAAATAAAAAGGAGAATTTGCCAAAAAATAGGTACAGGAGGATCAAGTAAAGTAAAATTAACAACAAATAGATGTTAGGTATCATAGAAAGATACATGGGTAACATGTGCAATAAAATTACCAATAAATGTGTCACATACCTCCTTGACATAATACTACCAACTACCTACTATGCTCCAGTAACAAATAATTTAACTTTGAATTAAATTATATTCAGTAGTTACCACATGCATAAGTATTCAATCCATCTTTTAGACAAGGATATCACATGCAATTATACTTCTATGTTTAAATATTTGGAAACATAAACAGTAAGGAGCCAATATACATAACATCCCATGCCATTGAATCAAAAAACAGATTAGATGAAATCTTGTCACTTGGAAAATTGAGCACCACCACCCAACCTAGAACTAACTTCCCCCAATTCACCCTCGAGCCGAGAGTTATTTTCATGGATCAAATTCCTCTTGTTGATCTTTTCAATGTGTCTTTAATGCCCTCTTTCATGATATGGTTTCCTTTAGCAACATCCCACTTTTGGGTGGATATTTTTATCCATTTGCCTAGGCTTTTCCTAGAAGATCTTGCCTTTCTCTCCTACGAGGCTTTTCCCATAAATGCTTGTCTTTCTCTCCTACAAGGATTTAAAGCTTTTCTTGCTCTCATTTCTCTCCCGCGAGGGTTTTCCCATAAAATCTTGCCTTTCTCTCCTACAAGAATTTTATGTTTTTCATAAACTTAGCATCTTTCTTAAGCTAAGAAACTTAATCGATATTTATCTCCCATTCCATTAAGCTTATCTATAATTTGATCTAGAATTCTTATCATGAAAATTATCTTTTCCCATTTACCAATGGGATTTCATTTGGCGAGAATCTCGTCTCTTGGTGTCTCGTTTTCCAAGCATTTTATATTATCTTTATTTATTTGGTAATAAAGTATTTACTCTCATTTTTACACCTCAAACCTAGGTCTCGCACGATAGCAACTGAGTATTACATACAATGGAGGGGTGTTGCATACTCCCCCCCTTAAATTTACATCATCCTTAGTGTATTACTGTATCTTACAATTTATTTCCTTATTCATGGGTAGTTGTTTCTAAAATTATAGGTTCCCATGGCCTTATCACCTGAATCAAATCTTCTGATATATAGGATACAAAATATTTCTACCAGCAAATATACTTCCATTCCTACCCGTAACATTTGTTTCAATCAATTTTGTGAGAGACTTCAGATGTAGAAAACTCACCTTTGGTTACCACAATTAATGTCATAACTTGATATAATAGTACTATTATTTGAGTAACTATAGGTTAATGTTGCCCACCATTTATCTATGCTTCCCAATTTTCATTGTTTTTAAATAATAGGAAAAATGCATGTTCTTCCAATGCATTTTTGTTCTTGACGAACACTTGCTTCTTGTAGTCTCCTTGCATCAGTCACAACAAGTCAAACTAGCACATTTGACCAATCAACATGTATAAAAATATCACATCATGTTAGCTCAAAACATAAGCATTAAAACCATAAATCATATGTAACCATCAATCATAGTTTAGATGTAATCATCATAGACCATAGTCATAAATCACATGCATACAAAACTGAAATAAAACACTGATACTTATCCTTTAATCAATACTTGTACTTGTCTTTCTTTTGTATATCTTTGGATCGGTTGCCACACCAGAAAACCACCCAGTTCCTTATCCTCAACCATGTGCTTGTACACATAGTGTGCATCACCCACATACAGTTATACACGTCATCCAACATCATGCAATACCTGCATCCACACCAGTACCATTTGTACCACATGTACACAGTATTACTTGTACAACGTGTACACAATACGCAATGTCCATAGCATCATATGCACGACATATACATGATCCCCATGTTTTAAAACAATTTTAGTATTATAACATCTTGTCAATGCCAAGAATTTCCTTTATTTATTCACACTACCTTTAGGTAAGTCCAATCAAACCATGCTCAGTTTGTTAATTAGGGAGTAAGGAATCCATGGACTTGTTCCACTTCTACAACCAAAGCATAACTGAATAATTTTATGTCAAACTATTCAAGTGCTTTTATTTAGCTAATACTTTTCATGTATCTTGTGGTTGTATGAAAATTTCAGCATAATGATAACATAGAAGTAATCATGCATTATACGACTTTAAAATACCAATATATTTGAGTTTTGGGATTGAATTTTTCACTAGACGAGGTCTTAATAATAGCATAATATGACCTCCGCCGAATCATAAAGTAGGATTTTGATAGCTAATCTAGTATGGCCTTCAATATTATATTTGAAGTTTAATAACAACCTTAACCTTGTCTTTAGCAAAGAAAATAATTTTTTGGTACTCCAAATTACACCACACATAATCTAGTTATGCCATATGATTTCTTGTGTGCTCTTTTTACCACTACTCGCAACACCTTGTTGGCCATGAATGATTTAGTGCATATTCAAAACCAAATGAAAAATCAATATGCAAGTACAAACACCTCCAGATATGAGTCATAAATGAAGGTTACAATGTTCTCAATTCCACACCCACTAAGTTTTTAGTCCTTATGTGTGCTAGGTTGTGAACCTAGGTCATTAGCACATTGAGACCCCACTTTAACAGTATATCATGACCTAGTAGAAGATAATTCAATTATTAAATTCTAGAGTAGTTTATGCAATAATTGTCATGTTGTCATATTCAAAACCAGACAATACTAGCAATGCACTCTGACAGATGGATTTCTCCCATATTGCTTGATAGGAAATAATGGTACAAAATATGCATCTCAAATTATACGATTGTGAATTAATTTGAATAGATTGCTAGATATCAGTTTATCAAAACTAATTATCTTTATAAACAACAATCTCGATTACTAGTACCACAGCCATCCAATATGGTTGAAGCATCCTATTGATATAACCACAAGTTGTTGCATGGTTCGTTATCCTCTCTCTTCATCACTTAGAACGTTTTATATGTCACACCTTACTTGGTGCATGTATTATTTTATTAGCATAAGATCCTTAGATCATCATAAGTTTTATTAATGTGAAACCTAAATTGGTTTACCAAAATTTAATTATTAATTCAAACAAGTGATGTCATAAATCTACTGTATAATTCTTGTTAGTCATTAAGCTGCTCTGAATTGCTCTATCTCTACTTCAAATTCATCCAGCACCACCATATCTAATATGTTTGTCATTTCTATTTTCATAAAGCATGTATACTTTGTTTATAGATAGAAGCATATAGATCATTTCAATCTTATCAATTTCCACAATAATTACATTTGTAAGATATCTCACTAACAGAATCCCATCTATATCTGGATTGATATGCATATCAAGGTTGTGGAGTTTGAGGTTGCATAATACTTGACACAATGAAATTGAGTGCACTTGACAATGTGTCCTTGAGCTTGTATTAAATATTGTCTTTCTACTATTAATTCAGAGGCACTAGGAACACTCCCAGTAAGTGTTTACACTAGATGTACTTTTGGGTGTCAGTCCCATTGACCTTCTTATTAGAGTCATTAATTATTAATGTATGATGTCTTCTCCAACATGCATACAATGAGTTATATTGCATTTGTGCATTCACTTCATAACTTTGACCCTAGTTTCGTCTAGATTGGAATATATTTCTACCTCTTATCTATCTTAGAATTTATTTAGATATTTCTTTACTCAAAAGAAACATGTAGGTTTCAAAGTGAGCATGTCTAATTAAATATGCATGTTTCTATTGAATATTTGAATAATGACCTGGTAAGGTTTAGTTCCCTCAATAATGTCTATTTGGAGCATTTTCCCAAAAAGGTGAATTAAACAGCTCTAGTAGCAACAAATACACATTCCAAAATGGATTTCATCATTACATATATATGCACCAATCAACAAAATATTAAATTGAAAGACAATTTTAAATAATAAAAATACTTAGTCTCATACCATGTATAGAGACCTTTCTTTCATGGCTTAATGATATTTCATGGGAAAACTTCATTAAAAGAAAACCTTCGGAATCTCTTATAAGATGGAAACCAATTAATTAACCATCAATTATGGATACTTTTGATAGAATTTCATGAACTTATTTCTTATGACTTATATAGATTCCATTTATATGCTTTTATTTTGACCTTTCCTTTTGTTATTCATGATCTATGTAAAGGGGCACTTGTCATGTTATCTATTTTTGTTTGCTAGTTACCTGATAAGAGTTCAACATTTCTTCCCTTAATATCTCTTATAAGTATAAACTTCATTCTATTAAGTTATGTCCTTGACTAGACTATCTTTAATGGCATTAGTTTGTATTTTATTAAGTTATGTCCTTGCACAGCAATCATACAACTCATACTTTAATTTTAATATGAGTAAAAAGATATGATGACCATATCACTAAAATCCATCATCCCAATTTTTTAATACAATAATCATACTTTAAAATATTAAAATTTTGTTCATTCATCAAGCTTGACTATTACTCCAATTTTAAATCATGGTAATAGTGAAAAATTGAGCTCTCCATGCATGTAAACACACAAATGCAGCGCATCACAAGCACATAATAAGCCCTACACACATGTATGCACATAATTGAGTTTGAATCTTACCCTCGTTCATCCACAACACTCATCGTATGCAAAACGAGAAGGATAACATACAACCTTCAAAGCTTAATGTAAATCAACTAACTTATAAGGTATTCCTATTTTTATGGGATGATTTATGCATAAAAAAATAGCTCATATAACTATACTCACCCAGCTATGTAGTTTGTTTATACACATTTTGTATATCTGTCATCTATCACCAATTCTAGACGTTAAACAAAGTGCCCAACATCATTTAATCTTGTGTGTATGTAACAACTACTTAATAAAAAATATGTAGAACGATCTGAAAGCAGTATCATCGTGGGACTTTAGATAAGCAAAAGTTTAACAAGGGTTAAGAATTCTTGAGATTCTACTTGCGTCGTACCAAGCACACAACACTATGCCTCAACTCTGCTAGAAATAGAGGAATAATCCATTCAATCGACCATAGAGTGTGGTCAACATGTTGGTCACACCATTTTTATGTCCATGTTCCCATCACCTTGCTGGAGAAATGGTGACTAAACTCATACAGGTTAGCTCATTGTAAAAATAGTCCTCCATTTGCAGGATGACAGAATAATCCAACCTTTCTCGGTCGACTTCCTCCACGAATCATTGACTAATTCAAATTTTAAGTTATGTTTCCCTCCTTTGCATTCACTATCACGGTTGATCAGCCTTAGTTGGTTTAACTATTCACAGGGAACAATGATTCGGATTTAAATAGGAATGCAACAAATTACAGAGATAACCATAAACACAGAGATGCAGCAGAATAATACTTCATTTCATTAATGTAAAATACTGAAATATGCTTACAAATAAAAATGGAATAAACCAGCTAGGGCAATGGTAGCTTATCTCTGAGAAGAGATGTGGTGGCTACATGCCTCTGAACTTCCTTAAAATGAGGCTCAAGGGCCTCTTTATTATTGAACAATAAGAGCAAACCCTAAACAACCAAAAGCCTAACCCGGGGAGATGTAACACCAAGGGTTTATGGGCCTTGTTGGGGTGAGTTGGACAGCCAACTTCCTAGGGTCACGACTTGGTCATATTATCTCCATTTCACATGCATGATAACTCGTTAGAAATATCTCTCTGAGGGCTATGATAGAAAAGATAATTTTAGACAGAAAAAATTTGGCGGTAGATTTTAAAAACATCTCTTAGGGCCTCAAAACAACTCCAGAGGTTTAGGACCCGAAAAAATGCTAAAAATAGTAAACTATGCTAAAATTAAGGAAACTGAAAAACTGAAAGAAGTAATAGTGGGGGTCCAAGTGGAATTGGCAGGTGGCCACCAATATCCATCTCAATCATTCCTCCCCCCTTAGGAAGCATTGGCCCCCATTGCATTGAGTTCCTCCATGAGATGAGGAAAATTCTGCTGAACTTGGTCCTTAGTGAGCCACTTGCCCTGGTGAAGAAGTCGGTCGGCTTTGAAAACTCGATACAGTTGGATATTTTGCTTGCAAGTGTGCTTAATCTGTGTGTCCATGATCTGATCAGTTGCAGCTTGTTCCATGCAATCTGGATTTAACTCTGTGGGTGTGAGTTGTTCTACAATGTCGGATGTGTCCAGTAATGGTGGAAAGTATGGCCGAAGGTAGTCCACATTGAACACTGGGTGTAGGCCAAGGAATGGGGGAATGTTGAGCTCAAATGCATTGTCTCCCACAGCCTTGGTAATATTGTAAGGACCATATCGGAGTGGTTTGAGTTTCCGATAGGCTCCGATAAGGCGTTCCTTTTGCAAATGCAACCAAACTTTTTCGCCCACCTGAAACTTTTGTGGCATCCAATGTTGATCATGCTGCTACTTGTACTTGGCATTTGATTTATCCATAATGTCATGGACCTATTGGCAAATATGTTGGATGTGTTCAATGAATTTTTTTGCCTTATCTGTTTCGGACTGGACATGAGCCAAATCTACATGATTACCTGCAAATGGCATGGCGACATCAATGGGACATAGTGGCTGGAACCCCAAGCCCACCTGAAAAGGGTTGTGGCCAATCAAGCTGTGGAGAGCCCAGTTGTAGTTGTGTTGAACAGAGGGGAGGCTCTCGTCCCATGTGTGTGGATGCTTTGAGTTATACATGGGCAGAATGTGTACGATCATCCTGTTGACAACCTCTGTCTAGCCATTAGTTTGAGGATGGAAGGTTGTGGACTTAGTGAGTTTGGTGTCTAGCATCGACCAGAGACTGGACCAAAATGTACTAAGGAACCTGTTGTCCCAATCTGAGATGATAGACTATGGGATCCCAAAGTGTACCCACGCTCATTCAAAGAAGACTTTATCAGTGGCTTTTGTTGTGTTATTTTTCTTGCAGGCTGCCACAATGGCCATCTTCAAGAACTTGTCGACGACCACAAAAACATAGTCATTTCCATGCTTAGTGGAAGGAAGGCCTGACATGTAATCCATGGATATGGATTCCCAAGGTTGAAAAGGGATGGGCAGCGGGGTATAAAGGCCTTGCTTCTTAATGGTCAATTCGGCAATGGCATGGGAAGTGCATGATCTAATGTACTTCCCAACATCCTGTTGAAGATTCGGCCAATAGAAATACTTATGTAGTACTGCCATCATTTTCTCAACCCCGAAATGCCCAGCAGCCCGACTATAGTGTGCTTCCCAAATCATCTTGGCACGCTCGCTTGAAGGAACACAAAGGTGACCCAGGTGGCACAATAGGGCATCCTGGAGGTGAAAATCAGGAAAATGCTGACCCTCCAAGAGTGTCTGGCATGTGTGGCTGAATTCTGGGTCGCTTTTGTAGAGAAGTGGCCAATCAAAATTCTTACGCCCACAAGAGTTGAGCACGGTGGTTAACTCCATGATCGGTGGTCGACTGAGGCAAGCTTCAACATTATTAGTGTTGCCATTCCTATACTTGATATTCAAATGGAACTATTGCAGGTATGTGGACCACTTCTGATGGCGATCATTTTGCAATTTCCCTTGGGTCTATATGAACTGCAGGGGTTGATGGTCTTTGTGGATGGTCATTTCCTTCCCCAAAATGTAATTCTTCCATTATCGGCAAGCCTGCACAATGGAATACATCTCTTTGTCATAAGTGGGATACTTCTAGACTGTGTCTGAAAGTGTCTCACTGTGATATGCCACTAGATGCTCGTGTTGAGTAAGGACTACCCCAATAGCATAGTCAGAGGCATCTATCTCGACCTCAAATGGTTGTTGCAAGTCTAGTAATGCGAGCATTGGTGTAGAGCAGATGCAATATTTCAACTCTATGAATGCCTTCTATTGAGATTCAGACCAAAAGAATTTTTCTTTCGCTCCTCCCTTGGTGACTTGACTCAAGCGCCAAGTGATATGAGAAAATCCGAACACGAACCTACGATAGAAGTTGGCAAGACCTAGAAAGCTTCGAAACTCTGTTAGAGTTGTTGGAGTTGGCCAATCCCAAATGACTTGGATATTGGCTAGATCCACATGCACTCCCTATTCATCAATAATGTATCCAAGATACAGAACCCGGGTCATGCCAAAAGTGCATTTCTCCAAATTGGCACATAACTTGTGTTGCCGCAATGTTTGGAGAACGTGTCAGATGTGGTGGAGGTGCTCTTCCCAACTCTGGTTGAATATCACGATGTCATCCAAGTATACCACTACAAATGAGTTGGTGAATGGTTGCAATATGTCATCCATTTGCCTCATGAAGGTTGTAGGAGCATTCATCAATCTGAAAGGCATAACCAACCATTTGAAAAGGCCCTCCTTAGCTTTGAAGGCAGTCTTCCACACATCATAGAGTTCGCTTGGTACCTGGTGATATCCTAACTTCAAATCAATCTTGCTGAAATATTTTTCCCCCTTCAGTTGGTCCAGGAGGTCATCAATCCGTGGGATCGAGTACCTATTACGAACAGTGATCTTGTTCAGCGCCCGATAGTCAATACAGAGTCTCCAAGTCCCATCCTTCTTCCTTACCAACACGTTCGGGCCCCCACAGGGTGATGAACTTGGACAGATGTGACCTTTCTACAGCAGCTCTTGAATCTGCCTCTTGATTTCATCGTTCTCCAGAACATAGCGTCAATAGATTGGTCCATTGGGTAGTGGCGCACCTGGGGTCAGATCAATGGAGTGCTTAACCTGACAGTGAAGAGGAACCCTTGTGGGGGAGGTGAATATGTCCTCGTACTCCTCCATGACCTTGTCCATCTGTAGTTGTCATGCGGAGGGGCCCTATCTGGAGGTCATGGTCACTGTCTTCTTCTTTCCTTGAGGGCATATCATCAAGAAAACAAATTTCCCATTTTGGAAATGAGCTTACTTCATTTTTTTGCAGTAACCAAAGAGATGGTGATAAGTGGTGCTACCTCTGGTATCCTGTACAACTTATTTCCCAAAGTAACAATAACAACATGGGGCCTTGATTCATACACAGCATGTTGCTTCCACAAGTATGGTTGTCCTAATAATACATCACAAACTTCAAGGGGGGCAATGGCACATAATACCTCATCCGTGAAGGGCTTGATGTTGTATGGAAGGCGACACTGCTGGCTCATGCGAAGATCCCATCCTTGGTGAAGCCACCCGATGGTGTACAGTTGCGGATGTGTTGTGGTTGGTAAGCCCAGCCGCTTCACGACCTCTGCTGAAATGAGGTTCTTTTGTTTCCCACTTTCAACAATGAACTATAGTGGAGAGCCCTTTACCCACATTTGGGAGTGGAAGAGATGCTTCTCCTCCTTTGGATCTTCAGGTTCCTCCTTCTGGATCTTCATGGTGGCAACGGTGGCATTAGGATCTGCACTGATAATCTACTTCCCTTTGTCATTCCCCTGATCAGGTTTTGAGTTAGAGTCAGAACATGCATCTAATTCTGAAACCTTTAGCTCGGCCACCAGTGACTACTTGGCCCGACACTCATTTGTGTTGTGAGTGGAGCTCTTATGGAACTCACGCCACTTTCCTGTGTCCTTTTTCAACTTCACAGCACTGTTCTTTGCTTGCAGATTTGGCAGGTTGTCTTGGGTTGCCCCACCTTAGCTTTATCCTTTGTTTTGCAATTTGTGGGCACCTTTCCCTCGCTTCGGATTCACAAATCCAAAGTCTCGCTTCTTTTGTTTAAACTTTTGCTCGACCTTAACGGCATATCGGTATGCCATGCCGAGCGAGGAGATGTTTAGGAATTCTATTTCTTCCTCGATGTACTTGTGCACGCAGCCACAATATTTGAGTACTAGATGCTTCTCCAAATCCTTAATACCCAACTTTGTGCAAAGGGTATGGAAAATATTGGTAAACTTCGGCACGTATTGGTCCCTTCCCTGTTATAGCGTGGTCCACATTATGTAATGGTAGTACTTCTCCTTGATGGCATCCTGAATGAATTCCAAGTGGGTGCGGCTGAAAATAGTGAGCATGTACTTTCATCCTTCTGTTCGCAGTAGGTTTCCCACCAATCCTTGATGTGGGGGTCTGCTTTGAGAAGGGCGAAAATAATCTTTTCACGACTAGAAAAATCATGAACAAAAAAATAACTCTCTAGCAAATTTAACCATTTATCGATGGCATCTGTGTCTATCTAACCCTCAAATATGGGGATTTCAAAATTAACTTGTACCTTAAATAGTGTGGCATTTCCAGAGTAGTTGTTGGAAGCCGATGCATCACCCCTAGGTAGCCGCTGAAGGATCTGGGCAAATTTGTCCATCATCGCATTCCTTTGTCGCTCAAGGGCTTCTTTGAGCAAGATTTTGATAGGATCTCCTGCCCCCTCGCCTTTCTTTTCATCTGCCATGGGAGGCCGTCAGGATTTGCGAGGCTGGTCTTGCAAAGGTCCGACCAGTTCAAGCCCTAACTCCTTATATCCCAACCTCGTTAGGGATATGCAAAGAAAAACAGAGAAAGAAGAGCAAACCGCTCTGATACCACTGATCTAGTTTTAAACAGGAAAGTAACAAATTACAGAGATAACCATAAACACAAAGATGCAGCAGAAATAATACTTCATTTCATTAATGTAAAATACTAAAATATGCTTAGAAATAGAAATGGAAATAAACCAGCTAAGGCAATGGTAGCTTATCTCTGACAAGAGATGTGGCAGCTACATGCCTCTAAACTTCCTTACAATGAGGCTCAAGGGCCTTTTTATTATTGAAAAATAAGAGCAAACTCTAAACAAACAAAACCCTAACCTGAGGAGATGTAACACTAAGAATTTATGGGCCCCGTTGGGGTGAGTTGGATAACCAACTTCCCAGTGTCACGACTTGGTCATATTATCTCTATTTTACGTTCATGATAACCCATTGAAAATATTTCTCTGAGTACTACAAAAAAAAAAGATGATTTTAGACAAAAAAACGTTGGTGGTAGATTTCCAAAAATACGTCGTTTAGGACCTCAAAATAGCTCCAGAAGTTTAGGACCCGAAAAAACTGCTAAAAATAGTACTATGCTACAAATAAGGAAACTGAAAAAATCAAAGAAGCAATGGTGAGCATCCAAGTGGAATTGGCAGGTGGCCACCAATATCCACCTGGATCAAACAACTATTCTCAATACAATTTGTTGGGCTCGAGGTCAAATTACCAGATCCTCATTACCACTACCAAGCTCCTTCTACACTCAAGGTGATCAGTAAGCAATATTCTTCTTATGAATCGTTTGCATGGTCAGTTGCCCCAAGTTGCTTTAATGCACCAAGCCACAACATAAGCATGGTGTGGGCCACGATGCCATATATATTGATGGGATTGGATAAAAGAAAAACTGATAAAAGACTGTGGTGCAGTGAACAAGGTATAAATTCCTAAACACAAAAACCCTTCACTTCCACTTCCTCCTCTTGCAATTTTGTATGCAGGCAGGCAACCTACATGAGAGGATGGTCAGCTTTAGCTTTGGTGCGTAGAAACCACCCATTGAAGAATTTGAAAGCATAAGACCCTCAGTATAGAAGAGATGAATCTTAATACCAAATAATAGGTATGGAGAGTATTTATAATGAGAAACTATAAATGAATCAAGACGATTGAGCACAGAGAAGTGAGGTTAATGAGCCTTTCTCAGTGTGATTTGTCCACATGCAAGTAAGGATAAACACTATCCAACTTAAATGCTTTTATGGGCGCGACCATAAGGATAACAATTATCCACCGAATGATTTGTGGAGTAGAAGATTCTTGAGTAAAGGGTAAGCTCGTTATTTGTATAGGTGCAAAACTCGAAACATCTCCTGATGAGTGGATAAGGCAAGTGGAAAAAGAAATATTATTGATCGAAAAGGAAAACAGAAATCCTAATGTGATTTTCTCCAATTGGGATGGTGTGGTCATGCCTTAAAGCTACATACTTTCTAAAACTACCATAACCAAGCATTCCACCGAGTTTAATGGAACGGATTTTAACAAAGCTTGTGAGGACATGTCTACAAAACTTCCTCGTCTCAAGATTGACAATCATAATTGAGATTCCAGTCACAACCAGCTCTGGATTCCACGATAAGAGGCAAAAATTCATCATCATTGTCCACCTCATTTTGATTTTTTTGGGCCCTATTTTATGTTGTGCACTTCAAACAACTTGCCAATAACTATCTTAATCATCCATTCTATCATCAAAATGTCAAGCTCCATGTTAGGAAAACCTCTTTCAATGTAACGAGCCATGTCACTAAACTACTTGTTCTGTCCAGTACTAGCCCAAGCCAAACCAATGGCATGAGACTTCAATTAGCATGAGTTAAATGGGTTGTTCTCAAGGAGTAGCAACCATTCAAGTAATTCATCCATATCACTAACTTGGACCCCATGATTTTTCCTGTAACCAAGAATCTGCACTTCATCTTTCCGTCTTGTGGTGACATACTTCTTCAGATTCATGACTACAACAAACACTTTATCAACATTCTAAGCCAAACGTTCCAGTGCAATTTCGGGGTGCATATCACTAGGAATAGACATCACGGAATAATCCCCCAACACCCTATAGAATGAAGGAAGTACTCTAAATGTATTCATAGAAATAACATTGATTATTTTAGCATTACAAATAAAATCAATGAGCTACATGAACATACAACCAAGAGGAACACCAAAATGATTATGTCGCCATCGACAACCATCGGGGTATGCACAGGACCATGTAGGAATCTATTCACTACCTTCTTCCAAAGATAATCGAGTTGCTTAGGTTATGGAATCTTATTCATGGGTTGATCACCACATGTGCGGTACTCACTAAAGTTCATATAACCTCTCAAGATATCAAAAGCAGCATAGATTATACTATGTTGAACAGACTTGTCAAACTTCGTCGAGAATAACCTTTTCACCCAACAATAATCCCTTGGACGCTCCTACTTGTTTTATTTTCCTAGGATTTTGACTCAGTCCACGAACCCTTGATTTATTGAAGCACGAAAATAGCTATTTATTACTTATTCAAAATGCATATTTATCCAAGAAAACACCATATGATCTCTTTAGTGCGAGCTTGGACACAATTAACTATGATCTAAGTGAAGGCTTTCTTATGAATTACTATTTATTCGAAGTGAATACAAATGCACCAATGACATGACCTTGCTTACCTCATTCAAATCAGTCATAAGCCTTCTGACAATTTTCATAAAATGAGAGGGTTTAAATGAAAGTAAAGGAATAATTTGTTGGAAAAGTGTGAGAAATGTTCGCTCTTCCTTGTATGTATTGGTGGCCTATGACTTGGATTTCAAAATATTAAATTCACATACGTTCTAATGTAATAGAGGCTACATTGACCTACAACCACGAATTCCTCAGTGGTTATGAAACACAATTTATAAACCATTCCATATGTACCATAAAATCTTCTTGCCACAGGATTAATAACATGATGGAAGATTAATATTTATGATAACATTTTTTCTTTCACATCAATCATTGTTTCTAAGTCTCTCTTCTTTGCCAACATTTCCTAACAAATATGAGAGATATAAAAAGCATAGAAAATTGCAACTTAAGTGCAACCACTTTTCTAATTATATGTAAATGTGTCCATCCTTATTTGAGATAAATGATAGATAACGCATACCTTGGGCTCTTACATGTTGATTTCTTCATACATACTTCACAATTACTACATATTTCATTACTAATATTACCTAAGTAGATAATTAGATCATCGAAGCAGAGTTGTAATACTTAATTACAACTAAAGAAACAAATCCACAATCCATTTTGTCACCATGCATTATTAGCAATTATAAGAATAAAATTTTCATTGGAATATATAAATATTGCTTGGGAAGAACTCAGTATAGGCATGTAAACTGATTCTACCCTTCTTTCTTATAGAAATTTTATAACCAAAATCTTCAATGAAACCTCTTATTTGTTTAGGACCTAGTTTAGGACCTACAATTCATTCATATCTTACTGATGTGGGTTGGCTCATAGGCCTCAAAATTTGAACTTAGAGCATACCATTTGTCACATACCTCCTTGACACAATACTACCAACTACCTACTATGGTCCAATAACAAAAAATTAACTTTGAATTAAAGTATATTCAGTAGCTGCCACATGCATAAGTATTCAATCCATCTTCTAAACAAGGATATCACATGAAATTATACTTCATTGCTTAAAAATTCAAAAATATAGAGTAAGGAGCCAACATACAGAACATCCCATGTCATTTAATCAAACTAGATTAGATGAAAGCATGTCACTTAGAAAATCGAGCAGTGCCCCTCAACCTAGAGCGGACTTCCTCCAATTCACCCCCGAGGTGAGAGTTTTTGCCATGAATCAATTGTCTTTTGTTGATCTCTTCAATGGGTATTTAATGCCCTCTTTCATGATATGGTTTCCTTTAGTGACATCCCGCTTTTGGGTGGATATTTTTATCCATTTACCTAAAAAATCTCACCTTTCTCTCCCATGAGGCTTTTCCCATAAAATCTTGTATTTCTCTCCTGCAAGGCATTTATGTTTTTCTTGCTCGCCTTTCTCTCCCATGAGGATTTTCCCATAAATGCTTGTCTCTCTCCTACAATGCTTTTATGTTTTTCTTAAACTTAGCATATTTCTTTAGCTAAGAAACTTAATGGATATTTATCTCCCATTCCATTAGGCTTATCTATAATTTGATCTAGAAGTCTTATCATGAAATAATTATATTTTCTCATTTACCAATGGGATTTCATTTGGAAAGAATCTCATCTCTTGGTGTTTCGTCTTCCAAGCATTTTACATTATCTTTATTTATTTAGTAATAAAATATTTACTCTCATTTTTTTACACCTCATACTTAGCTTTTTTGTTACAACTCAGTCATAGCTTAAGCCCGACATTGACATGATAGCAACAAAGTGTTACATACAATAGAAGGGTGTTACAAAATGAATGTGGGCCATCTCACAATTGTTCCTTTAAAAATCAAGAAGTGCAATGTTTGAGTGATATTATATATCATGATGGTATCAAAGTGGACCCTAACCAGACTAAATATTTCTTGGAACAAAAGTTATCTTCAAAAGCAAACCAAAAATAGGTTACAATGATGCGACTTTGAAATTATCAACAAAAAAAAAGAAAAACAAAATATTATGAGAGATGCACTCTCAAATAATGAGCCAGACACAAAAATTTTACTGTGTTATTTCAATTCAAAACATAATAATAAATAACCACTTTAACAATATTAATAATATATATAGTAATGATTGTATCCGTCAACCCGTTGTTCAGACTCAAAACCATGGCCACCATAGAATTTTTTCAAATACAGAAATATTAATAAACCAGGAGGATTTAATCTACTCGACATGTCGAATCAACCCTTTGCAGGAGCCATTCGTAACTAAATAGTCGACTGCAACGCTGCAATTTCCAAACCAATAATACGCCTTCGTTGATTTTACTGTAGAATTATAACTGCCTCTCCTCTGATCTTCAAAGGGTTTTACGGCGAGCAGAAGCTCTGCAATAGGGGCAAGTAGCTTGGTATAACAGCCACTTGTCTATGCAATCCCGGTGAAAGTAGTGGCTGCACGATGGTAAGATGCGTACATAATCCTCATCCTGTAAACTGTCCCAGCAAATAGCACAATCACTGTCCTTAATTTTGGGTTTCAAATTTTTACATTTTGCTTGGACCAATTCTCCAATTTCAGCTTGAGATAAGCTGAAATTATCGTCAACGTTAGGGTTAGGGTTAGGGTTAGCATCAGTAGGTATATCATCCTCATGAATAAGAACCATAAGAACACTTCTCCCGCAAAATTCAAGGACGAAGCTCACTGCATCGAAAACTTTGGAGTCAAGCGTGGCCATCTGCGGTATAACTATATTACGATAATTACTCCCTGCCACCTTATCGATAAACAAGCTGAGAATACAAATTATGAAACCCACAGCCATGTAAGCCGCATACAGGAAGGCAATTATTAGGGTTGGGAGGATAATTAAAAGCGTGGCTGTGGCATTTGCACAATATAAACCTATCCTTTCCATTAGCAATTTTGAAAATATCCAAAGACGCAGGTGCCAAGTATTCTCTCGGAGGATGGCTGTTGCGTGAGGCATGGTTTAATACACTATTAATTTCAATGTTAGAACACTGGATATCATGTCTAATTCATTTGAGTAGGAGTCAGAATCTGAGAACCAGCTAAATTTGGTGTCATGATGCCCGTCCTGATTGTCGCGTTGCCTCATGTGAAATGCAGGAACCGTTTCAGATCTCACCGTGTAATTTGCTATTAGCTGTTTTTTAATCCATTGTGGTGTATTTTTATATTCATTTTTGTTGAAGTGGTTTATACGTAGGGTTAACACGTCAAATTTATCTGGCCATATGACGGTAAAGTGTGAGCAGAGTACGTACATATCGATAAATTATTTAGGTTTTTTTAATCAGTGTGCATTGGTCATTTAGTGAAGTAATTTGGGTTGGCCATTGGATTAATATTTCATGGAAGTTTTATATAATTTGTTGCTTATTTTTCTCGCCCAACAACAATTGGATAACTAGATTAAAATGTAGTTTCCTTGTCCCAAAAAAAGAAAAGTGCCATACACTAATTTTATATTGGGTTTGGTCATAGTTTTAAAATTAGCAATTATTCCTAGAAGTGCAAAGTACACTGAACTAATAGCAGATTTGGAATTGGATTATTTTGAAAATTAAATCCCTAAACATTCAAATTCTTATTTTTAATAAAATAAATATATATAAAACTTACATACAAGAAAAGTTTTTTAATATAATAAGGAGGCACTTTTTTTATAAGTACCATGAGAACACTTTGAAAGATAGGTAAACTTAATTTACAAAGTGAATGTTTAAGATGAGTAGAGAAGTTGAAGATAAAAATTATAATAATTCAATAAAGTAATTTTTTTGCTTTTTTTTATATTTTGATTGATTTAAAATTTTTAAATGGTGATTTATTTAAAAGTTTGAAAAATTATAATTTTAAATGGTTGAAATTGTACAATTTAAATGTTATAAGATTTTGTAGAAAACTAAATCAATTTTTAGTGTCAAAATGCAATTTAAATGAAAAAACTTATAACTCAAAAAACACAACCTTCAAAAATTTTAAAAATAAAACATTACTTAGTCAAAATAACTTTTTTCTATACAAGCATAAAAAAATTTGAAAATTTATAATTTTAAATGGTGATTGATTTAAAAGTTCGAAAATTTATAATTCTAAATGGTTGAAATTGTACAATTTAAATGTTATAATATTTTGTAGAAAACTAAATCAATTTTTAGCATCAAAATGCAATTTAAATGAAAAAAACTTATAACTCAAAAAAACACAACCTTTTGTTACTTCGTCAAAATAAAAATTTTATATAGAAGCATAAAGCTTTGGAAATTCGTCAATGTTTTTGATTTCGATAATAAAACATTACTTTATCAAAATAGCCTTTTTTCTATAGAAGCATAAAGCTTTGAAGATTTGTACAATTTTTTTGATTTCGATAAAGAGATTATTAACTCTGAAGAGATGTCAGTACAGAGACCTAAGAGGTCTACAGACAAAAACAAGTTACTCATCAGAAAATGGAAGTGCGAGCATAAAACTTGGTTAATCTTACGACAATGGCACCAGTGAGATTGAGTCGATCCATAATGCAAATTTTGAAGGAGAAGCTCTCGCAATGTGAAGGGGAAGTTCCAAATAGAAGTCTGAAAATTGAGCCTTCAAGAATATAGGTATCAGAGCTTAGGGTGGAGCTTTGTGCAAAATATGACAAAGAAAACAAATATCAGAGAACCCTAGCAATTCAACCTAGGATTTTTATGTTGCTTTAAAGCGTCATCATTTAAGAAAACCTCAATTGTCCTGTCTAGAAATCAGAGCGCCCAAGAATTTTTCATTGATGAGAGGGAGTCGGTCTCAATTTCCCTATGGAACATGTCATCTAGGAGGTTAAATTTGTAGAAGCCAATCGAAAGAATCTCTAAGTTCCTAAGGATACATGAATTCCATCAAAGGTTTTGTTCACCCCCATCTGAAAGAAGTCCATGAAACAACCCCATGATGCATTTCCCAAATAAATTTAAAAATGTCCAAGAAACAACCCAGTGATGCATTACCCATAAAAATTTAGCTCTCAGTGATGCATTTTCCAGAAAAATTGAAAAAAATCCAAGAAACAACCCAATGATGCATTTCCTAGAAAAATTCAACCTTATTGTGGGATTGATGTTGAAAGTATGAATACTATGGACACCCTTGAAGATTGAAAAAATAGATTAAGCCTTCATGTTTGGCCTGCATTTTGGAATTATAAACTCATTGCAAAAAAAGAATACAAGAAGCAGAGAATACAAGAAGATAAGGAGGAGTTGAAGACATTTTTCCTCCTTGAATTAGAAGACGAAACAAAGATTCCCATGGAAAATAATATGACTTTCTTGCCAAGCGCCCATTGGAGGAATTAAATGAAATGATCCTCAGGTTTTCAATGAAGTGGGCATTATCTAGGCAATCCCTTCTACGGATAAAAGTGATCCCTCTAGTCCAATGAGTGAATTTAGTAATAACCGAAACAAATACATGCAAAACTCTCCTAGTTTAAATCAGAATAACATGGGAGAGGAAAGATGGCCTACCTCACTGCTATGTGTTCGCTTTTTAATGTCAACCTCAATATCCTCACTTCCAATCTCGATCCTCACTATTATGTTGCGAACGAATACCTGCAAGAGAGATCAAACAAAGACAACAAAGGAAAAATGTAACATATGCATTCTAATGTAAACCATATGACAAATCAACGAGCATCATATTAAGAAAGTAGTCATTTACATGCTTATGCAAAGTAAACATGCATTTTATTAATATTAAACATGAGAGGGAAGCATACAACCAATGCCTTGATGTTGGAAGCCTCCTTCGAGATGAGTTTCCAAGTCCAAGCCAAGACTTCTCAAGCTCTCCTTTCTCCTTCACAAATTGGCAGCAATTAGGCACAATTTAGTAGCAACATGATGATCTAGGTGGATGTGGGTGGCCACCCACCTATTCCACTTGGACCCCCACCAATGTCTCTTTCAGTTTTTCAATTTCCTTAATTGTAGCACAATTTACTATTTTAGCAATTCTTCGGGTCCTTAACTTCCAAAGCCATTTTGAGGCCCTAAACGACATTTATTGGGGAAACCGGGGGCCAACATGGGTCATGGACTAATGTTGTCCATTCAAAAGTTGTATTCCACAAATATATATTTCTAACAAGGTATACATCAAATGGAGATCGTATGCTAAAGTTTCAACCTCAGGAAGTTGATGTACCAATTTACCCAAACGAGGCCCATAGTTTGGCGCTTCATCTCCTAGGGTTAGGTTGTTGGATGTTTAGGGTTTTCCATTGTTTCTAAATAATAAATAGGCCTTTGAGCCTAATTGTAACACAGTTCAGAGGCATGTAGCCACCACATCTCTTCTCAGAGATAAACTACCATCGCCTGAGCTAGTCTTATTTCCATTTTTTTGTAAGCATATTCTAGTATTTGGTATTAATGAAATGAAGTGTTATTTCTACTGCATCTTTGTATTCATGGTTATATCTGTAATTTGTTGCATTCCTGTTTAAATTTGGACCAGTGGTGTGAGAGTGGTCTGATCTTTCTCTATTTTTCTTTGCATGTCCCCAACGAGGTCGAGATATAAGGAGTTAGGGCTTGAACTGGTTGAACCTTTACAAGACCAGCCTTGCAAATCCCAACAGCCTCCCATAGGGGAAGAAAAGAAAGATGAGGGGGTAGGAGATCCTATCAAAATATTTCTCGAAGAATCCCTCGAGTGACAAAGGAATGTGATGATGGGAAACTTTGCTGAGATCCTTCAGTGGCTACCCGAGGGCAATGCATCTGCTTCCAATAGCTACTCTAGAAGTGCCACACACTTTAAGGTACAAGTTAACTTTGACATTCCCATATTTGAGGGTCAAATAGATGCACACACCATAGATAACTAGTTAAATCTTCTAGAAGGATATTTTTCTGTTCATAAGTTTTCTAGCCGAGAAAAGATTACTTTTGCACTTCTCAAAGCTGCCCCCCACATCAAGGACTGGTGGGAAACCTACTGTGAGCAGAAGGATGAGAGGGAACCCTCACTGTTTTCAGCCGCACCGACTTGGAATTCATTCTGGGATGCCATCAAGGAGCAGTACTACCATGTCAGGAGCTATGAGGATAAATACATGAAGTGGACCACATTGTGGTAGGGAAGGGATCGAGATGTGCTAGAGTTTACCAATGTTTTTCATACCCTTCGCAAGAAATTGGTTATCAAGGATTCTAAGAAACATTTGGTACTGAAGTATCACAACTTCCTACACAGGTACATCCAGGATGAGATGGAGTTCCTGAATATCTCCTTGCTTAGCACGGCGTACTGATACACTGTCAAGATCAAGCAAAAGTTTAAACAGAAGAAGCGAGACTTTAGATCCGCGAATCCAAAGTAAGGGAAATACATCCCCAAACCACAAAACTAAGGATAAAGCCAAGACGGGGTGACCCAAGGCAACTTGTCGAAACCACGAGAAAAGAACACCACCACGAAGTCAAAGAAGGACATAGGAAAGTAGTGTGAGTTCCATAAGAGCCCCAATCACAACACAAGTGAGTGTCGGGCTAAGCAATCACTCGTGGTCGCGTTGAAGGCTTCAAAATTAGATGCATGTTCTAACTGTGAGTCAGAACCCAATAAGAGGAATGACAAATGGAAGCATATTATTGATGTGGATCCCAGCACCACTATTGCCACTACCAAGATCTAGAAGAATGAGCCTGAAAATACAAAGGAGGGGGAGCGTCTCTTCCACTCACAGATGTGGGTAAATTGTTCACCGCTGCAATTCATTATCGATAGTGGGAGCCAGAAGAACCTCATTTTAGTAGAGGTTGTGAAGCGGTTAGGCCTACCAATTACACCACACTCATAGTCATATAGTATCGGGTGGCTTTGCCAAGGACGAGATCTCTGAGTCAGCCAACAGTGTCACCTTCCCTACAGCATCAAGCCCTTCACAGATGAGGTATTATGATGTTGCTCCTCTTGGCGTTTTTGATGTATTATTAGGACAAAAATACTTGTGGAAGCGACATGTTGTATGCGAGTCAAGACCTCACTATGTTATTATTTATTTAGGTAATACATTATACAGGATACCGGAGGTAGCTCCACCTACCTCCACCTCTTTGATCTCTGCTAAGAAATGCAATAAGATCATCTCCCAGACTAGGAAATTTATTTTCTTTTTGGTTCACTCTCAAAGGGGAAGATCATAGCCACATCCATGGCCCCCGGGAAGGGTTCCTCCACACAGTAAAAGCAGGTGGATATGGTCATGAAAGAATACAGGGACATCTTCTCCTCACCCACAGGGGTACCATTGCACTATTATGTCAAGCATTTGTTCGATCTAACTCCTGGAGCACCTCTACCCAATAGGTCAATATATCACCACTCCATTGTGAAAAATGGCAAGCACAAGCTATGACATGATCAACGTTGGGTGGCACACAAGTTTCAATGACATGATCAACGTTGGGTGCCGCAGAAGTTTTAGGTGGGCAATAAAGGTTGGTTTCATTTACAGAAAGAACGCCTTACCATAGCCCATCGGAAGCTGAAACCACTCCAATATGGTCCTCATGCCATTACCAAGGTTGTCGGAGACCATTCTTTGGAAAAAAACATTCCCCCATTCCTTGGATTTCACCTAGTATTCAATGTAGATCGCCTTCGACCATGATTCCCACCATAACTAGACACATCAGACATTACAGAACAACTCACACCAACAAAAGTTTCCCCATCTCATGTAGGCACTCAACGCAATGGGGACCATTTTTTCCTAAGGAGGGAGGATTGATCCAGGTGGATGTGGGTGGCCACCTTCCTATTCCACTTGGATCCCCACCATTGTCTCTTTAAGTTTTTCAATTTCCTTAATTGTAGCACAGTTTACTATTTTTGGCAAATTTCGAGTCCTAAACTTCCAGAGCCGTTTTGAGGTCCTAAATAAAGTGTTTTGGCAAAATGGGGGAAAATATCATAAATAAATTGATGTTGGTCATTCAAAAGTTTTATTCTTCAGATAGATCTTTCTAACGAGGTATTGTGTGTGTCAAACAGAGATCGTATGCCAAAGTTACGACCTCGGGAAGTTGATGTACCGATTTACCCAAATGGGGCCCATAGTTTGGCGCTTCATCTCCTAGGGTTAGGTTTTTGGATGTTTAGGTCTATCCATTGTTTATCAATAATAAATAGGTCTTTAAGCCTCATTGTAACATAGTTCAGAGGCATGTAGCCGCCACATCTCTTCTTAGAGATAAGCTACCATCGCCTGAGCTAGTATTATTTCCATTATGTTTGTAAGCATATTTCAGTATTTTATATTAATGAAATGAAGTGTTATTTATGCTACATCTTTGTACTCATGGTTATATCTATAATTTGTTGCATTTATATTTAAATTCATATCAGTGGTATCAGAGAGGTCTGCTCTTTCTCTGTTTTTCTTTACATGTCCCAAACGAGGTTGGGATATAAGAGTTAGGGCTTGAATTGGTTGAACCTTTGCAAGACCAACCTTTCAAATCCAGAAGGCCTCCCATGGGGGAAGAAAATAAAGACGAGGGGGTAGGAGATCCTATCAAAATCTTGCTTGAAGAAGCCCTCAAGTGACAAAGGAATGCGATGATGGACAACTTTTCCTAGATCCTTCAACGGCTACCTAGGGGTGATGTATCTACTTCTAGCAGCTACTCTAGAAGCACCACACCCTTTAATGTACAATTTAACTTTGACAATCCCATATTTTAGGGTCAGATAGATGAGGACACCATAGATAACTAGTTAAATCTGCTAGAAGGATATTTTTTTGTTCATGATTTTTCCAGCCGGGAAAAGATTACTTTTGCACTTCTCAAATTTGCCCACCACATCAAGGACTGGTGTGAAACCTACTATGAGCAGAAGGGTGAGAGGGAACCCTCACTTTTTTCAGCCACACCCAATTGGAATTCATTCTCAGGCGCCATCAAGGAGCAGTACTACCCTATTGGGATCTATGAGGATAAATACATAAAGTGGACCACGCTGCGGTAGGGAAGGGACCAAGATGTGCCAGAGTTTACCAACGTTTTTCATACCCTTTGCACAAAGTTAGGTATCAAGGATTCTGAGAAACATTTGGTACTCAAGTACCACGGCTTCCTATACAGGTACATACATGATGAGATGGAGTTCTTGGACATCTCCTCACTTGGCACGGTGTACTGATATGCTGTCAAGATTGAGAAGAAGTTTAAACATAAGAAACAAGACTTTGGATCCGTGAATCCGAAGCAAGGGAAAGGTGTCCCCAAACCGCAGAACCAAGGACAAAGCCAAGACGGGGTGACCCAAGACAACCCATCGAAGCCACAAGAAAAGAATACCACCATGAAGTCAAAGAAGGACACATGAAAGTGTTGTGAGTTGAATAAGAACCCCACTCACAACATAAGTGACTATCAAGCCAAGAAATCACTGGTGGTCGAGTTGAAGGCTTAAGAATCATATGCATGTTCAGACTCTGAGTCAGAACCCAACAAGAGGAATGAAAAAAGGAATCAGATTATTGATGCGGAGCCCAACGCCATTGTTCCCACTGCAAAGATCTAGAATAATGAGCCTGAAGATCCAAAGGAGGGGGGGCATCTCTTCCACTCATAGATGTGGGTGAAGGGTTTGCCGCTGCAATTCATGGTTGACAGTGGGAGCCAAAAGAACCTCATTTTAGTAGAGGTCATGAAGTGGTTGGGCCTACCGACTAAACCACTCTAGTAGTTGTATAGTATCGAGTGGCTTCACTAAGGACGAGATCTTCAAATCATCCAATAGTGTCGCCTTCCCTACAACATCAAGCCCTTCACATATGTGGTATTGTGTGTTTTTGGCTCCTCTCGATGTTTGTGATGTATTATTAGGACAACCATACTTGTGGAAGTGACATGTTGTATATGAGTTGATACCTCGCTCTATTATTATTTCTTTGAGTAATACATTATACAGGTTACTGGAGGTAGCTCCACCTACCTCCACCTCTTTATTCTCTACTAAGAAATGTAGTAAGATCATCTCCCAAACTAAGAAATTTGTTTTCTTTCTGGTTCACTCTCAAAGTAAGGTGAAGATCGTAGCCACATCTATGGCCCCTAAGAAGGTTTCCTCCACACAGCAGAAGCAAGTGGATACAGTCATGAAAGAATACAGGGACATCTTCTCCTCACCCACAAGAGTACCATTGCACTATCAAGTCAAGCATTTGTTTGATATGATTCTGTTGGGTCCCTATAATACTAGTGATTACCCCATTACTATTGTAGTTGTACCCCTTATTAATATTGTTGTGCCCCTATTGTCCCCATATTGTTAGTACTGTGCCCCATAGAATCCCTCTGTTGTTATTTTTGTGGCTTTATATTATTATTGTTAGGTCGCCTGGGTTATATTGTGACTCCTTAGACTCCTATATATAGAAAGGAGTTTTTGTCATTTGAATCATCCAAGAATTTTTCAGTTATGTAATGTAAAGGAGGTTGCCCCCTCGAAGGGCTGAATTCTAAGGCGTTGATCTATCGTTTCTTCTTTTCTTGAGCTGGTTTCATAACATTTGGTATCAGAGCTTTGGATTCTAGGGTTTCGCTGCTCCAAACAGGTCATCGTGGAATTTTTGCTATAACTTATTTTCTGCGACGTTTCTGAAGCTAAAAAAACTCCCATTTTAGAAGACATTGCATTGAATCTTGGGTCCAAATTTTATAGCTTTTCGCGCTATATTTGCGGAGATATGATCTGAGGAAGTTGGTCTTTTTGCAGACTCCTGAATTACATTCCAAACAGGTGACTTGGGGAAAATCATCAAAAAAAATTCTCTAAGCATTGGATCAAAATTTCGTAAGAAGGTGCAGAAAGAGGACGGACTGTAGTTTCTTGTATATATTTTTCAGTGCCAAAGGTCGAAACTGTGACACGTGGCACTTCTTACAAGTTCGCTCTTCTGGAAAGGTCTATAATCAGGTCATCTTGGGAGATTGTGCATAAATCTTTCTTGGAGAATCCAATTTGGATCAGACTGGTGGCATTGGAAAGAGGACACAAAGGGCTACTACAGGTCGCAATTTTAGAACTTAAAGATCCAAAAGTACAGAGTTACAGTCATTTCAAGCTCGAGCTCCTAAAATCAAGGAAAAGCAAGATGAGGAAGTTTGATGGCAAAGATCCAGTAAATTGGATACTTCAGATGGAGCAATATTTTGATCTACATGGTGTACCACTGTTACAAAAGGTATGTATTGCATCTTCATATTTAGAACCGGATTAATTTTTATGGTATGGAGGGCTTTGTTCTCGTAAACAACTTGTTACGTGGTCAATTTTCACAGAGGAAATGATAGCACATTATGAGGATACAAAGAGCAACACCTTCTTTAGAGCAACACCACAACAATTGGAAAGATTAAAAGGGCTTTGTGACATAGTGGAAAGCAAAATTATGGAAACCAATAAGCATACACCTAACAACTATAAAGATGGAAATGTTGTTTCTGTTAGCCTTCCACAACCTACAAGGGTTATACCACAACAATTGGAAGAAAAAAGAGAAAAAGGGCTTTGTTACAATTGTGATAGCAAATCCACTAAAGGTCATAAGTGTGTTGAGAATAAATTATTTTACATAGAATATGAAGAGGAGGAAGAAAAGGATCAAGAAACTTCAAAATAAGAGGATATACGCCAGGACCCCACCCCAGAGAAATAAGAAATGAATCAGACCATATCTTGTAAAGCATTAGCAAGAATTACCACTCCTCAAACTCTCAAGATAGAAGGACATATCAAGAAGAAAAAGGTGAAAGAAGTGAAAGATCACATCGAGAAAGAAGAAATGAATCCAATCATATCTTATAATTCATTGATCTAAATTACCACTCCTCAAACTATCAAGATAGAAGGACATGTCAAAAAGAAAAATGTTCAAGAAGTGAAAGATCACATCGAGCATCAAGAAATGAATCCGACCATATCTTGTAAAGGATTGGAAGAATTACTACTCCTCAAACTCTATAGATAGAAGGACATATCAAGAAGAAAAATGTTCAAGCAGTGAAAGATCACATTGAGCGTCAACAACAAGTTCTCCAACCTTTAAAGGATAATGCCACTTCGGTGCAAAATCAAACGAAACAACGGGTAGATCAACATCATAGTGAAAAATGTTTTGATGTAGGTGATTGGGTAATTTTACTGCTACATCTCAAGCAAG
>APFE030650287.1:0-61092 GCA_000404065.3 Pinus taeda | reverse complement strand
AACAACAAGTCCTCCAACTCTTAAAGGATAACCTTGTGTTGGCACAAAATAGAATGAAACAACAAGAAGATCAACATCACAGCGAAAGAAGTTTTGATGTAGTTGATTTGGTATTCCTACGGCTACAACCATATAAGAAAAATGTCCCTCAAGCATGCTAAGAAGGATAATAAATTATCACCAAAGTATTATGGTTTGTACAAGGTGTTGCAAAAGATTGGTACTATGGCATACAAATTGGAGCTTCCTGCAGTTTCTCGATTACACCCAGTTTTCCATGTCTCATGTTTAAAGAAGGTTATAGGCGATAAGCTCCCAGTTCAAACAATATTTCCAGAACCTGAAGAGGAAGGAAAAATTATATTGGAACCAGAAGCAGTCATAGAAACAAGAATTAGACAACTATGAAATCGATCAATTTCAGAGTATCTTATCAAGTGGAAGAACTTATCTGCTGAATATTCCACATGGGAGGATGAGAATTTTATACAGAAGCATCCAGAACTACTCAAGCTTTGAGGACAACACTTTTTTGAAGAGAGGGGCATGTTGGGTCCCTATAATACTAGTGATTACCCCATTACTATTGTAGTTGTACCCCTTATTAATATTGTTGTGCCCCTATTGTCCCCATATTGTTAGTATTGTGCCCCATAGAATCCCTCTGTTGCTATTTTTGTGGCTTTATATTATTATTGTTAGGTCTCTTGGGTTATAATGTGACTCCTTAAACTCCTATATATAGAAAGGAGGTTTTGTCATTTGAATTGTCCAAGAATTGTTCATTTATGTAATGTAAAGGAGGTTGCCCCCTTGAAGAGGCTGAATTCTAAGGCGTTGATCTATCTTTTCTATCTTTTCTTGAGTTGGTTTCATAACAGACTCCCAGAGAACCTCTACCCAACAGGTCGATATATCGTCGCTTCATTATGAAAAATACCAAGCACAAGCAGCAACATGATCAACATTGGGTGCCACATAATTTTTAGGTGGGCAACAAAGATTGGTTGCATTTGCAAAAAGAACGCCTTACCAGAGCCCATTAGAAGCTCAAACCATTCTAATATGGTCCTTACGCCATTACCAAGGTTGTGGAATACCATGCTTTAGAGCGCAGCATTCCCCCATTACTTGGCTTGCACCCAGTATTCAATGTGGACCATCTTCAACCATGTTTCCCACCATTACTGGACACATCAGACATTGCATAACAACTCACACCAACAGAAGTGTCCCCATCTCATGGAGGCACTCAACGCAATGGGGACCATTTCTTCCTAAAGAGGGAGGATTGATTAAGGTGGATGTGGGTGGCCACTTTCCTATTCCACTTGGACCCACACCACTGTCTCTTTTAGTTTTTGATTATCCTTAATTGTAGCACAATTTACTATTTTTGGCAGTTTTTTGGGCCCTAAACTTCTAGAGTTGTTTTGAGGCCCTAAATGATATTTTTTGGAAAACGAGGGCCATATTAGTTTACTAATTGATGTTTGTCTTTCAAAATTTGTAGTTCTCATGTAGATATTTCTAATGAGGTATTGTGTACGTCAAATGGAGATCGTATGCCAAAGTTACGACCCCAGGAAGTTGATGTACCAATTTACCCAAATGGGGCCCATAGTTTGGCAGTTCATCTCCTAGGGTTAGGTTTTTGGATGTTTAGGGTTTTCCATTGTTTCTAAATAATAAATAGGCCTTTGATCCTCATTGTAACACAGTTCATAGGCATGTATCCACTACATCGCTTCTCAGAGATAAGCTACCATCGTCTGAGCTAGTCTTATTTCTACTATGTTTATAAGCATATTTTCAGTATTTGATATTATTGGAAGGAAGTGTTATTTCTGTTGCATCTTTCTATTCATAGTTATATCTATAATTTGTTGTGTTCCTGTTTAAATTTGTATAGAGTTCATGATGTGGGTGGGCCTATTGACTAAACCACAGCCACATTCGTACAATATCGAGTGGCTTCACCAAGGACGAGATCTTCGAGTCAGCTAGCAATGTCACCTTCCCTATAGCATTAAGCCCTTCATAGATGAGGTATTGTGTGATGTTGCTCCTCTCAACATTTGTGATGTATTATTAGGAAAACCATACTTATGGAAATGACATGTTGTATATGAGTCGAGACCTCGCTCTATTATTATTTCTTTAGGTAATACATTATACAAGATACCAAAGGTAGCCCACCTACCTCCACCTCTTTGATCTTTACTAAGAAATGCCATCTCCCAAACTAGGAAATTTATTTTCTTTCTGGTTCACTCTCAAAGTAAGGGGAAAATCGTAACCACATCCATGGCCCTAGGGAAGGGTTCCTCCACATAGCAGAATTAGGTGGATACAGTCATGAAAGAATATAGGGACATCTTCTCCTCACCCACAAGGGTACCATTGCACTGTCAGGTCAAGCATTTGTTCGATCTGACTCCTAGAGAACCCCTACCCAACAGGTCGATATATCGTCGCTCCACTATGAAAAATTCCAAGCACAAGCATGGATTTTCCTATCCAAAGTCATGCTGCCAGCGCTAGTCACTAGTTAGACGAAAGGATACCATGACAGGTTTGTGTGCTAAAAGTAGCATTGGGCTTACAAATAGGGTTTTTTGACAAGCTCTTCCAGAATTACTTCAAGGAATTTCTTCTTCTTTTCTTCAAGGATCCTCTAGCCAATGTTTTTCATGGTGAATTCATTGATAGATTTTTCCACTTTGTGATGTTTTGGCAAAGTTCAACAACTCAGGGTATGAGACAGGGAGTGCGAAAAATTACTGTATAACAGATGCCCCCTAAAGCATGAAGTCAGAATAGGAAGTGATGGTTGAAGTGCTTTACAAGTTAAAGCAAGGACTTTGGAGAACTATCATCAAGAAACCTGCAAAGCAAACATAATACAACATATATGACATCTCTGAGTAGGCATTTAACAATACACGAAACCACGGCATGGGTGCAGCCATCCGACTAGAAAGGATCATGTGTATGGATCCACAAGATGGACACAACCACCTAACTAGAAAGGATCATATGTATGGATCCACAGCATGGACACAACCATCCAACTAGAAAGGATCATATGTATGGATCCACGACATGGACGTGTCCATCCGACTAGAAGGATCATGTATACAATCATGAATACTAAATAAATCCACGCAACCTGGATTTATCAAATAAAATCTAGGGTCTTCATCTTTGTCTCGATCCATTCAAAGTATGAATCTAACCATTCAAATAAATGAGTTGAAGTTGAACATGGTAGAAACCACCTAATTACCAGTTAATAATGTGAATTGTTAACAAGCACGAGAGAAACCACCAATTATGACAATGGCTCTCAAGGTACAACATCACAATCCATGAGTGTGAACAAGGAAGTTGAAGTTGAACATTCACAAAATCATTTGATCAAGGGCCAGTGATGTGAACCTATCGTCAAATGAAAGAACATGTCATTGAGGCATGCAAGCTCCAAGGTACTAAAACGGAGTTTCTAGATCATCTTCATGGATAATGAGCTCAAGTCGACAGGAAGTGATTCATCGAAGGAGGGCCATAATGTTTCCCACATCATCGACACAAAACAAAGGACTTTGTAAATTTGGTGAGCGTGATTCAGGATTGTAGCATAGAAGATCAAATGGGGTATAAGAGGTTTGAATTTACAGACCGAACTTCTCTTGAACATATCAGCGATACGACTATGGATTTTGACAACATTTGACTGAAAATGGAATCAATGGTCATGATGACAATAGGTAACGATCAAATGAAAGGAAAATGGATTTCCCAAATCCAGAAAAGCATCTGACTAAGTGAGGATTTCCCAAACCTGACATGAAATGTAGATGAGTGTCATGTTCAAGAGTGACATGTTGCCTTTCATGGAGAATAGAAGGCACATTTGCTTCCATTTTCCCCACTATTTCAAGCGAGTACTTCTTTATTTTTAATCACAAGCTTGAAGAGGATACCATATGTTTGTCATATAAGTTCATCCTTCAGATGAATCCATCCTAGTAAGTTTAACGAGCCCTAGGAAGGAGTAGCTTGGTCTTGTCATGGTGACAAGTTCTTAATCTTTTTAGTTTTACAATTCTGACGAAGGGGTAACTTGACATCTTTTCATGTTTAGAGAGTTTGAAAAAGAGGAAGAAAGAAAACTCGAGACGTCCCTTTTCATAGATAGTCTCATGAATCCAAAAAGGTAGAAAACAATATTCGAGAGAACCTCTTAGCCACATGTGACTAAGGTATTCCTTTTTCATACATTGGTCTATCTCAGTCTGGAAAAGGGTTAAACTTATACTAAGTATACGTCCTTTCATTTACTTTTACGAGTTTTAAAAGACAAGTTCTTGGCAATATTTTCATATTCTTGGAGTCTGAAAAGAGCTGAAAGAGGACTCCACCCGGAGGAACGAGTGGTATAAAAGGATAGAAATTGGTTCTGGTCATGATGGAACTACTCAAAACATGTAAAGCTCAAGAGGCTAGCTAATAAGACCACTCATCACAAATTTTCCTCAGGCAAGGATAAAACAATTAAGTGAAAATGTATGATAAGCCAAAGATATGGCGACGATGGAAAGGAAAAAACCAAGGCCCATCTAGCAAAAACAGGCTAATAAAACGGAAGTCACAAGAGGTAAAAAGAGAAATGGTTTCATTTTTACACAAGATTGAAACATAGGAAACTCTGCTTGAAATTGGTTTCATTTTTACATAATCTTGAAACATGTAGAAACTATTCTTGAGATTGGTTTCATTTTTACACAAGATTGAAACATGAAAAGAACGATGCTCGTGACACCTTGTTTCATTTTAAGGAGCTTGACACAAGAAAAGGAACTATGCTCATGACACCTTGTTCCATTTTAAGGAGATTGACATAAGAAAAGGAACTATGCTTATGACACCTTGTTTCATTTTTTAAGGGGATTCACACAAGAAAAGGAATTGTGCTTTGACACCTATTTCATTTTTTAACGAGGTTGACATAGTAAAATAACTATCCTCACGGGGACCTATTTCATTTTTTAACGAGGTTGACATAGTAAAAGAACTATCGTCATGACACCTATCATGACCTATAAGAGGTCATAACTTCCTAAAGGTTCCCATCATATGGGAGAAAAACACTCTGCAAGCGATACATGTCAAGGGATCTAATGGAAATATCAAGCTCCAATGCCCCCAGTACATGATGCACTATATCACTGACAAGATCATCAGTAGACACAGGCATGGAATAGGTGGCCACATAATTAACCTGTGGCAGACGTGATATCGCTTTCACATAAGTACCATTTAGGGAAGATTATTGATCAGGATTCAAATTAGGAACAACAAACGAAAGCTTATCGATGGCCACAATTCCCCCTTCATGTGGGAAACATATGACATGAAAGAGAGAAGAGACAAGAGCTCCCATGACATAAACATAGTCACCGTCGAGGGGTAAATTAAAATCCAAAGGGCCTTGGACAACCATTATGTCAAGATAGATGATTTTTCCTCCCAAAGTAATAGGAAACTTTGGAAGGATCCCTAAGCGTTGATTGGTTCCTTTGTTAAAAGCTAACACATTCTGGGTAACAAGCACAAGCTATGGAGAACCTAAATCTTGGCAAGTAGTTGATGACATAATACTAATAGACATGCCTTCATCTATGATTGTTCCAGATACAAGTATATTATAAGCATGTACTATGATCTGAAAAGGCACATAAGAAGGAAGATGATATTCTTCCAGTCGACTACAATCAAAGGAAATGACCATACAACTTGCAGGGGGTGCCATGGGAATGGGAGAACTGGCCCCTTGCATTATGGGAACATGATGATTTCCCCCGTGCACTTTTGGAATAGGAATATTTCCCTCTGATTCATTGGAATCTAATGAAACAAGAAGAACATGAGCGGTATGAGGTTCACTCTCTATAGGAAAGGTGTGATCACCTGAAGTTGGAATCGGTTCAACCATTTCCTCAACCAATTGTTGGTCGAAATGGACTCATGAGATTCACTTTCATAGAGAGTTGGATTGACCAAAGATGAGTTCTAAAAAGTCACTTGACCAACTAGTGGAGGATCAATGGAAAGCTTTTGATAACCAGTTAGAAGATGAGGTTGAAAAGCGGTAAGGTTATCCAACACTTTTGAGGCTTCATCCATACAAAGAAAAAGTTGAATAGCATGATTCCCTTCACATAACCTACAGGGAAATTTGATTTTTCCCTTTTTCCATGGGCTTTACTATCACTATTTGAATTTTTATCACCATCATGATCTCCATAGGCTGATGACAAAGGTTGATGTGAACTTGTGGACCACACTTCTAATATCTTGGGAATACCATGACATTCTCAAAGAAGGTGGTCACCCTTACAAATCTTGCAAGGGAATTTCACTTTATGAGGTTGATTGGAAAGTTTCTCAACATCAATTGCATAAGTAGCATCGACTGCTTGGTTTCCCCCTTACTTATTATTGAGAAATGGCAACAAGAAATTCCAGTTTAAATTTGTCCTTGAATTAAATTGTGAATTAAAATCGAATTCTATTCTCATAGAAACTTGTAAATAGTTAATTAAGTTTAACTAACTTAATTAGCTGAGGAATTTCAAGTTGGAATTATTTCTGAAGTCATGTATATGTTCTCCCTAAGTTTTAGGGGTCCAGGATGAGTTTAAGTATGAGCTGTAATTAGATCACTCAGTTTACTAAGTTCTGTTTAGTTAAATTAGTTCCAAACTGTTTGAGGAACTAATAGAGATTTAAAAATCAGTTGGTGCACTAGTGCATCCACCAATGTCACTCTAGTTAAATGAATATTTCCTCATCAGAAACTCATGCATGTCGATCCTGAGAAATACCCAGTTGAGACTAGAGTGCGGAGATAGTATACTATCAGTTGTATTATTTACTAGAGTGTAAATATCATGCACGCAACAGAGATTGATCCTATGTTTGGATTACACAGTTTTGGAAGTATGAATTCCCTTTAAATACAGGTTATTCATCCTAGGAATTACGTAAGAGATTAGGGGCTTGGAGAGATGCAGAATTGGCTAAATGTTGGCCAAGAGCTAGCTTGTGAGTTGAGAGAGTTGAGCATGCTCATGCATAATTGTTCTAGTGAGAATAAGATTTGTATCTTCACTCATATTTATGATATATGCAATATATGTTGCATGGATTTGAGCAGTGGATTTCCCTAGATACATATTGTGTTATGTGTCATTGATTTATCTTCTTCTTGTTCATATTGTTTTCATCAATTTATTGACTTCCATTGGCTAAAAGTAGAAGTATATTATTGTACTATGCTTTAGTAAATTGCATGAGCTTGTGAATCTACAGGATTTTCTACAGTTATTTTTCTTCTTCTTAATGTTCCTTTTCTTTTTCTTCTTATCCACCTAATTACTAACTTGCATGTTTTCACCAGACGAAGAAGAAGAAGAGGAAGAAGACTGAACAGGTGAAGAAGGCAAAGGATCAACTTTGAGATCAACTAGAAGTTGATATGGTTCAAGTGGAGGAGAGCCTGGTTGAGGAGTAGTTTAGACATTAGGAACCATAGGGGTCGAAATTAACCAAACTGGAAAACCAATGGTAAATCTAGGAAGGGACAACATTGCCATATAAGGAGAACCAACATTTCCAAAAGAAGGAAAAGGACCAGGAATCCTATCAAAGGGGTTTCCTTTGTTGGTGAACTCGGGAAATGTTTCCATTAGTCTCAACCTAAGATCTACTAAAGAATATTCCTTTAGGAAGGATTTTTTCCGCGATTAATTAATTTATTTTAGAACTTAACAAAAATAAATAAAAAAGGGGTAGCCAGGCATAAATGTTTACCAAGTAACCATGAACTACAATATACACCTTGGTGAATCAAGGACATAAGGTACAGTATCCAATCTCCCCGAATGTTGTGTTCGGTGTATCATGATATACAAGGTGGAAGACTCGGTTACCTATGGATGGATAACAACCTATAGGGGCCTCCCAAAATATACGCAATGGTACGTGGGGGTGCAGTCCATAATAGTGTTATCTAATGCGTAACCATTCGATGAGAGTGTTCCCATATACTTACCATGAGTGGAGTGCCTCTGATATACCCGAAAGTACTAGAGAAAGGTCTTATACACTTCTATACATGGAACGGGATTTCACCCCCAGGATAAAATGCTGGAAAATAATGATAGCTCCTATGTTTAACGATGTCAGAACATGTCCCTAGCCTAGACCTCTAAATTTTTGTGTTAAGTTCCAAATGCTCCTTAGGTTAATTGATGTAAGTTTTAAGTTTATCTTCAATTAAGTTTTGGTTTTAGGGCTCAAAACGATGTCACTTGAACACCTATGATGCAACTATCATGAGAAGAGGATTCTTTCCATTTTGATGAAAGCTAATCTAGTAAGGGAAGGGATTCAAACAATGATGCAACAACGAAGAATGAAGCAAAAAATATTTCCTAACTAGATCTTTCACTTTCATTTTCCAAATACAACCACTAAAAGTGAAAAATGATTTCAATTCATTCTTTCAATGAATGAGAATTCACTCGATGCACTTTTAGTTTTTAATCACTAAACAATGTAGTCTATGTCCAATGATAAATCGAAAAAAAATTACTTTCAATGCAATGTGATCTAATTCACTTTACGAAAAGTAAATTATGAGATGAAAACTAAATGAATGTAAAATAAATTTCCTTATGACTGCAAAATAACTACAACTGCTCAATAAATAGAAAATCAATATTTTCCCACTCATACAAGCAACAAACAAAGATTTTAATTGACTCAAAGTATGAAAGACTCAATAAAAATGACATTTTTACCACTTCAAGGATGGGATAAACTTTTTCACACCACAAAGAAACTGAATGCAAACTCATACAATATGATGCACACAGAGTAGGAGGATGACCTAAAAAATCAGGACACACTAGGAATTTTAGTAGAAACCCTAAAAATTCTCAATTTTAAGAATCAGCACTACTTTTCATAGAAAAATATGCACTGACATGGTCATCACACTACTTCACATAGCACAACCCATGCTGGAAGCACTACTTTACACAGGAAAACCCGTGTTAGACGAGAAACTAGACTAGCATAAGCAGACAGTGGAAGAAAAAGTTTCTAATGCAATTGTACTAAAAAATAAAGCACTATCAGTGCAACTTTGTCTGATAAAAAAACATGTTGAGCAAAGAAATTTTAGGGAAAACAGGTAGATCTTGAGCAAACCCCTAGACCTAATATACTAAATGACCAACTACTCAGGGTGCAAACTCAAAGGCAATCAAAACCAAGGATAATTGAAAGGTTATCCAAACTAATCAAAAATTCCAAATGCAAAAGGAGGGTTGAAAAGGCTATAGGCTCCCCAGCAGAGCTGCCAATTTTTTATCTAGGAAATCCTTTCTATGGATAGAAGTGATCCCCCTAGTCCAATGAGTGGATCTAGTAACAATCGAAACAAATACATGAAAAACTCCCATAGTTTAAATTAGAATGACATGGGAGAGGAATTATGGCCTACCTCACTCTTATGCGGTCGTTTTTCGATGTCAATCTCGATCTCCTCACTTCCAAGCTCAATGCCCATTGTTCTGTTGCGAATGATTACCTGCAAGAGAGATCAAACAAAGACAACAAAGGAAAAACATAGCATATGCATTCTAATGTAAACCATACAAAAGATCAAGGAGCATCATACTAAGCAAGTAGTCATTTACAAGCTGAAAGTAAACATGCATTGTATTAATATTAAGCACATGAGGGAAGCATACAACCACTACCTTGATGTTGGAAGCCTCCTTCGGGATGAGTTTCAAGTCCAAGCCAAGGCTTCTCAAGCTCTCCTTTCTCCTTCACAAATTGGCAGCAATTAGGCACAATTTAGTAGCAGAATGACCAATATAGTATGACCAACCATTTGATGGTGTAAGTGAATGCATTTATAAGGAAGGAAAGGGAGTTATGGATCCACAAAAGGGGGAATAAGGTCCACATCTTAAGGGGAAGACCCCTAAAGGTAGGATCAAGGACTCAAAATGGGAGAACTTGACCATATCCTTATTCAACAATAACCAGCTCGTCGTTCTTGAGGCTTCTAGTAAGAGAATCTTCTACTCCATTTTTGGAGAAACTACCTAAAGAGGATCAGCCCGAATTTTCCTATCCAAAGTCGTACTGCCAACGCTAGTCACTAGTTAGACAAAAGGATAACAACATGAGTTTTCCTACTAAAAGTAGCGTTGGGCTTGCAAATAGGGTTTTTTGAAAAGCTCTTCTAGAATTAATTCAAGGAATTTCTTCTTCGTTTCTTCAGGGATGCTCTTATCAATGTTTTTCATGATGAATTCATTAATATCTTGTGTCGCTTCGTGACATTTTGGGAAAATTTAGATAGTTCAGGTTATGAGACAGGGAGTGCAACAAATTACTATATAACAGTGGGGAAAGAAAAACTGTATCAAAATGGGAATTTAATGTATTTCATATTCATGATGTTTTTCATTGAATAATTTTATATACCTTTTATTATTGAGATACATTGCAGAATGAACTTTATAAATTTTACATCGTCAAAAACCAACCCAAAATGGTATGCAAACATATTCAATGAACTCAAATTTGAACACCTTAAAATAAATGCAGGGGAAGCAATGAATTCAATAACTATGTAGCATATATTAATGAGTGAATTGAATAGAGGAATGACCCACTCTCATACGTACACAGCAAGATACTTTCATTTACACCCATTAATGCAATAACAGACTTTGTGTTTTGTTTGATGTAATACACATATTAGTAGTGCACAACACAATAAAATATATAGTGTGATAATTCAGTCTCATCAGTAATTCCTTTGATATGTATTTCAATATTTAGCTAACAAAATTGTTCAATATTTGACCGCATCAGATCCTGAAGCTTTGGTCGGAACTCATTAATGGTATCTATCTTTGGCTTCCAATATCTACATGTCCTCAATCTTAGTTGTTCAAGTGCCATTGAGAGCTCTAGAATTTCCTCCAAATTTAGCTTCAGCATCGTAGACTCCTCCTCCTGCACTTCCTCACTAATTTGTTTCTCCTCCTCCATGAATAAATCATCATTTTTCCTTTATGATAGGAGGGGATACAATAGGAAGTCTCCAAATAGGAGCAAGATTTTGTTGTCTAAGATCCATTTGTTTGCATTTTTCATGGCATAATTAGCCTTGAATGCCAGGGAGGTCATGTCTACTGCAGAGAGCACTGAATGTATCTTGGTCATGGGCAGAATAAAATAAAGATGCCCCAAATCCAAATCTGGAGACCATTGGCATGGGAATACAAATTGTTGATGATTGTTCATCATAAGTTATGTTTCCTTTATTATCCTCTGAAATCCCTTAACGTTTCCATCCCAATGTATGACTTTCACAGTGCTAGAAGGTATAGAATTCAAAGCACACAAAACAGAATTTCCCATGGCTTCCCATATTCCCTTCCTTTCTGTATTTCTATGGATTGTTTGCAACTGCATTCATGGGGTACAGGGCATTTATGAAGTACACCTCCCTCCATTTGATATATAGGATAAAATAGTGTGAATGTAATAGCTGGGTACAACGCAATTCTCTCCCGAATCATTTTAAGTACGATAGAAAAATGACATAATAAGAAACAAAAAGTCATTTGTTTATGTGAATTTGATACCCACATGCGTTCACTCACTTGTTGTAATATCATCCACATATGAAAAGAAGTGAATGCATAATAGTTGCAAGCCCAACAACTACATCAGTAAGCTTTAGCTACACAATAAAAGTATGGTTAACAATTGCCTTCTAGTTGTCAATAGAGAATTCACATGATCGTAGGTTGTTAAAATAATTCCCTACTCAATCATCGTCATACTTTAATTTACTAATCTTCGCATGCTACACTTTTCTCACACCCGTGATTTCCAAGGCAAACCATGTTTAACTTAATTATCAAGTTTCATTTCATTTCCGTCATTACATGAGTGCACTCTGAGTGTAAACGCAAAGTTAACTTGATGTTTCCTTCTTTCCTTCTTGTTTTTTGCAAATGGTATTGGAATCTTGATGTTTCTTTCTTATAGTTTTAACACAGTAATGGGTGCTCATAGGTTGACCATGCTTTTATCACACGGTTTTGGAAGATCATCCATGAGGTCTCGACAATTGCTTATGCAAAATGGGTTTCTGAAACTGTTAAAAGGGTAGCTTCCAATCTTCTAGAACTTCTAGAAATAATTTGTAATTACGTGAATCACTGGTAATCATGCTTAGTGAGATATTGTCCAAAAAAACATAATTAATTTGAAACTTTATAATTGTTTTGTTTTGACGAAACTTTCTAATTGTTGTGTTTTTCCACATGTTCAAGAATGGTTGGATAGAGGAGGACAAAATTGAGCCTCTACTATTGGTTGAATTTCCCCAGCCAAACCCATCATAGGAACACCTTCAATGTAATTAGATTATTATTTTTGAAAATTTCCTTCATATTAATCACATCAATATCAACATTATTTGTTGGTCAATGTTTCAGATTAATCCAATCTCTAATGTGGTTAGATTAGTATTATTATTGTCCATGTAATGGTTTGACTCCTAAAGCCTATGGAGGTGTAAATATTCTACCACCATCTAGATTTAGACTTGTGACTTCTTAGGAAGAAACACATGCTCCTAACCTTTAGACCCACTCAAAGATTTATAAATCATATTATTAATATTTTATTTCATGTCAAATTTGCTAATGTGATTTGGAGGGTCTAGTTTTATATGGCTTTATAGGTTTGACTCAATATTGGGAGAAAGAAATGCCTAAAATATAGCCATGCTAAGAGCTAATATAGCCTAGTGTATAGTGATTTTAACAATCTAAATTTCATGTCTCCCATAAATAAACACTTTTACCTCACTTCTCATACATATACACCCTTAAATTTATTATATATCTTTATAATAAAAAAGATATTAATAATATATTAATATAATTTTAAAGTGAAATTTTAAAAAAGACATCAAAATAATGCAAGATACCTTTTTACTTCCGAAATAAGAAATCTCTTCCATAAAACAAATTTGCTCACTTATTTTAGGATGTGTACAAGACTACTCTCCCATATCTACAAAAGATTAAACACACCAAATATATATAAAATATATATATATAATATATATATATATATATATATATAAATATATATAAAATAAATTAAATTCTCCATTATAATAAAATAAATAAATAGGTATAGAGCCAACTTAAACTATTTTTTGAGCCAATGAGAAATTTGCTCCATAATTTTTAAAATTCATATTAATGTCATTAAAAGTAGAATGAATATCCAAAAGGGTTAGGCCCTTTTCTGAGGAGTAAGAAATTATTTACTTGTAGCTATTATGGACCTACTTAATTCATCATCATGAATAGTCCCTTACATAGTTTCTTCCATCCATTTTGCAAAAATCAACTCATAGATTTTATGCATGAGCCTCAATATTTTTATGGAGTAATAGTAATGATAAATCATGCTTCCAAACATATCCAAAAGTTCTATTCACAACTAAAATTGAAGCATTCATAGTCTTCATCTAATCATCATATATGTCTAAAAGACATAAACCTACACATGACAAATTTGTTTACTAGACTCTATCCCTCAGCTCACTCTCAAGTCCTCATATCCAATAAAGATAACACATATTCTATTTGAAATCCTTTAATTAGAAAGTTTATATGCCTCTAGCCTAACTTATTGACTATGGTGATGTTGATAATAAAATACTAGCCTCCAATTATAAAAGGCTAAGTAACCTATTTACTTTTAGTTGTGGATATTTTATCTTTTTATTTCAAAATAAGGAAGAAAGAACATTTATTTTTATGTGTGGATCATGTTTTATGAGATCTCATGGTATTTACTTAAGTTATTGGTCCTTAGACTTCAACCCACAAGAAGAGATCACAAAAGTCTTTGTGTACACCAAGTTGCCCCTTCTTTTGTTAATTTTCCAAGATGAAAGCATTTGGAAATCCATTGGGAATAAAATAGGCTCATGCATTGATCAAGATGAGCGGAAATGAACTCTATTTACCTATGTTATAATATGAATAAAAGTGGCTTTGGACAAGGGCTTTCCAAAGATGTTGTAAATGAATATGGCTTGTTGGAACCACTTGCAAGAATCAAACTATGATCAACTTCATTTTCAATGCAATTGTAACCATGGATATAGCGTTTTGGTAAAATTTATCAAAGGACCTATGGTTGAGTATATCTTCCTAAGTATTCCCAAAAATATCTAATCATGAAACACAAAACCCATTTAAAATATCCTCAAAAACAATAGAATAAATTACTTAATTATTTAAATTATGAAGAAAATTAATCATTCGCCTATTTTTTAACCCAGTCAAAAGTAGGTGTTTCTTTATAGTCGTTAGAATGATATGTCTATCGATTTAACCCGCTGCCATGATCTGATTTGATTCTTCATCTTATCGTGACAATTAACAACATTGATTGATTTGAAACAAGTCAACAAATATTTCTTAATATAATTATTAAAAAAAAATCTCAGAATCTAAAATAAAATTACCTTAATAAACAAACTTAATATAAAGGAAATCTTTGAACAATAATTTTGACCTCCAATAATCTAGAAACCTCACTCCCAAAAAAATAAAGAAAAAAAAAATAATATATATATATATATATATATATATAAACTTTCTTGAGAAAAAACTACTCTTAAAAAAATAATTCTTATAAATATATAATAAAAGATAAAATACTAATTTAAAATTTAAAAGTAAATACTTTTAAGAAGAAAAAGAAATCCATTTCCATCGTTATATCTATGCGTCGTATTTACATCCTTACCGCCTATACTCTCCTCCTTTCTTTCTTTTTTTCATTTTACAACGCTGCACTGGCCCTCCTCTATTGACATCTTATATGTCAGATCATTAGAAAAGAAAAAGAGACATACCACTCTCCATTTCGTACGAGAGGGAGAAAATCAAAGAGGAAAAGTCAATAAACAAAGGTGAAAAAAAACAAATTACTTCGGGTACTTAGATTCCACAAGCTATTGTTTATTATCAAGTTAATTTGGAAAGTTACACTTGGATTACTTTCAAAATAACCTTTATATTTTTTTATATGCCTTTTTTAGATTTTGCCAAAGTTTATATTCGTAGTGTTTCTTTTAGTTATATCAATTGTTTATTCTTTAGAAAAAGGAGTTGTCTATAATGCGACTTTTTGGAGATTCCGGTGACGGAATCCGGCGGAAGAAATGAGGTTAAATCTTGATTTTTAGAAGTTAAAATGGTTTTTTAACTGCATATTTGGATTCAGCGCCCTGAAAAACCCCTGGGAGCCATTGATTATGTAGAAACTAGCTATCAAACTTGGGATTCCAATGAATGGCTACCAGATTTTGACTAGAAAAATCCGCCAGAAAAACTTTCAAAAAGTCGCGTTATAGACTACTGCTTAGAAAAATAGGAATGGATTGCGGGAAGTTTCTCATTTTTCTTGTAAGCGCGCATATAAAGCTTTGTTTGAAACTTTATATGTTCTTATATAAGTAAGGTTTCAAATTTTCCAAATAAAATAAATTAATAATTTATAATTAAATTGTTAAACACATAATATGATAGCAATAGAATATTATGATAAGTAAGAAAGTCTATTTATTATTAATAAATGATATATATTTATTGTACATTCATATGACTTTTGGTTTCGTATTCCAAGGTTTCTTGAACTTCCCTAGACTATTCAGCTTCCACACCAACTTTTAGAGGATTAGGTGTCCAACATTCCCCTTTTAATCTGAAGGGTTATGTATGAGCCCAAGAAGAGAGCTGTAATACAAAACGTGCAAAAATGCATGGCAGCACTAGGCTAAATGTGCTCTCTGAAATGTTGCTATAAGGGAGGTGGCTTAAGGATGACCACCAACACTAGAATGCTTAGTGCAATTCCCAGAACTCTTCGAAGTCTGGCATGAAGCTCAGGTCTTTTACTAGATGAAGTGCTCCTGTATTTTGAAGAGGGAAACCTTCAACCATGAAAGGGAGGTCTCACCCCGCATAAAACGGGGAAGCTCAACCTGAAAAGGGAGGTCTCAACCTATGATGGTTTAAGGATGACCAACAACTCTGGAATGCTTAATGCAATTCCTGATACTCTTCCAAAACTAGCAAGAAGCTAAAGTCTTCTGCTAGAGGAAGTGTCCCAAATTCTTTGAAGAGGCGTCACCAACTGAAGGCATGATCAGGGGCATCTTTGTCTCTAGCTACAACTCTGAATCTGGTATGGCACGTTGTGGCTCAGGCTTGCTTGATGTGGCTTTGAAGCTTGTAGATGACCATCATTGCCCCCCTGTCAAATACAAGGTGAGATGATGGAGAAAATTCAACTGCAAGACTGTTCAATACTCTAGAACAAGTTCTGACATATGACTAGAATATCTTCTTGGTTGTTGATGCCCATTGCCAAGAAGAAATCCATCCAAGATGAATCTTTGTTCTTGCAATAGGTTTGTTTCTGAAGCATTTATTTGAAGAATGATTGGTTTTATGACAATGTTTACATGGATGAAGATCAAAACAGTGATCTTTCATATGGCCAACTCAGTCACAGTGTTCGCATTTCACAATTTGTTGTTGTTGTTGTGGAAGAAGAGCAGAATCTGGAACAACTGAAGGTGAACTGTCGTGAAGGAATCCAGCACTCTGAAACTGGATGGGTTTTGAGTAATCTCGAATATGAAAGGAAACCTCCTTATCATATCCAAGACCTATTCTGTTCTTACTGCTAATAAGCTCTTCCCAAGGTCTGATGATGGGCTTGGGAAGTGCAAACTGAACTTTTGTATCTGCATGTAACTTTGCTTCTTTATTAGGCACTGGATCTGAATCAATTGTAACATGATTGTCTTATTGTTGATGGGAGTCTATTTCAATCTTCTGAACAGAAACAAGTTTAGAATGATGACTCCACTACTATAATTCTACCTGTTGTAGTTGAGATTCAAGCTGCAAAGAAGCAATGTTTTCTTGTGCATGTTATAGACAACTCCGAATTTTGGAGAGAGAGTCTTTGTTGATTTTGAATGTGTTGTCCGTCACTGAGTGTATCATAGTATCACTGAGTGTATCATAGTATTGAGGAATTCTAATACTTCACCAGTTAGAACCATTTCACAACAAATGCACCAATATTACAACCAATACAAGTGTCTTCTCTCCTCCACAAAATACTTCTTTTATATAAAGTGCAAAGAATACATTAACAATGGTTCTATTTATTTATAGAGACAACTCTATAAACAACGTTGGTGCAATCGTATAGCTTTTCCAATACTAGTACACCAGGCATGTTTGACCCACAACACTAGTACACCAGCACTCAATAACAAAAAATATGACTCCAAAATTAGTGTTTAACGCACATACCACGGTTTGCAACTACACAATGCAAAGAATGGCACCTACACAATGCAGAAAAATGCACATACATTCCTAAACACTCACACTGTATATAAAAACATTTACTCTGCATCCCATCTCACAAATATATTGTAGCTCCAATGCACATATAACACCAACCTTCAATCAACTTGACAATATGCATTCACAATCTAGTGTTTTATCCAACGAATGAGTGTACAAACTTCAATGCTTTAATAGAGCATTAATGCACAGTTGAGGAGATATTCTACGTTCTAGTTTAGAGGTAACAGAGCTACTGCTTAACAACTCTAATGTATCAGAGTATTTAACAACTCTAATGCATTATCAAGTCTGGTCATTTTCTTCATTATCAAACTTACACTTTAAACAAACTGATCACAACTATTAACTAATGAGGAAGAAGCAACATTCACTCACAATTCAATGTTACTGCAATATCCTCTGTTCTAGAAAGTCACATAATAGTTCTTACTACTTCTATGCTCTTACATTGATAACCTACCTCTAGCTTTGTTCAACTGGATGGAAGTCGACTTTGTAATATCCTTCTTATCCAAAGATAGAATCAACCAGAACAACTTGATGTCCTCATTTGAGATATTCCTCCTGTACTGACTGGAATAACGCGCAAAGAACAAGTGGACTCTTCCTTTAGGAGGTTGTACCCGAACACTTATGAAGGATATGTGATTGTCACTGACATAGCAGAGGTATTTGAAATTTTAGACAACCTTATCCTTCTCATTGATGTTCTTGCTAATAGTTTTCAGAGAGGCCAGAAATTATTTTTCTACTGTGTGGTATATGGTTGAATGAAATAGACTTTTGTACATTAGTGAAGGGGTCCATAGAATGTTCAGTCGAGTCTAGCTCTGTTCGAGGACCCAAATCGTTCTTGGCCAAATAAACTCCACGAAGCTCACACTTAAACCTTACCTTTATTCCATTCCACAAATTGTTTCACATATATCGATGCTCTCCTTAGCACATTAAATCTTTGTTGTCAATCTCATTCCTCAATCCGATGGTTATCGCGCAATAACTCGCGCCAACTAGCCTCAACCTCCAGTTTTAGTTATTCTGCTAAAATAGCAAAACTATTTAATTGACCCGGTATATGGAAAACCTTCAAATTTTCCACGAAACCGAAAGGAATTAAAACCCCAGTTCGTTACTTTATCGCATCCGAAATTTAAATTAACTCACATGCATCTTTCGACGTGATCACCATCAGATCTAACCTGTCTAATCGAATGGCTATCACATCACCCACTCGCCAACTAGCTTGGTCGATCTCCACTGTTGATCAATCCCGCTTAATCCAACGGCTATCGCATAATCTCGCATGAAATCTTGCACGATGCATAACAAGTTGAGAGTGCAGAAGAAAAGTGGTTTTCTCGTGCTATATGTCAACCCCTTAGGTTAATTGCATGAATTTGAAAAATACCATTTACAGCTTTTAGGGTGCGCGAGATACTGCTCACCGCCTACAAAGACCGCTCCATTATTCTACATGTTTTCCACCCTTCTATCAACACGTGCCTTGATGTGATCTGTCCATTTCTTAACTTAATCTCCTACGATAAGATCTTCATCACTCATATTCCATTAACCCTGTCCATTGATCCAGCTAATCCAACTGTTACTGTGTAATGTCGCCTGATTTGCTGGACCTCGAGCTGGAAGGATTTCCAGCCTCCAACCAAGTATCAATTCTGCCAATTCATCTTCCTGGCCCACTTAAGGGTTTCGGGCTTGGCTTCGAGCTTCTTGGGAAGTCACTTATGGACGAGAAAGTTGCAGTCCATAGATCCTCTAATGTGGCAGCAAGGGAAACATTCATATAACTGGATGGTGTATATACTAATATTACTCAAGGAAACCACAGTCACTATGTATAGTCGTGGTGTACATGTTAACACAATTTCACTGATAATTTCACTGACATAGAGGAGGTATTATGGTGCGGAGTCAGGGGTATTAACACGGAAGGAGAGGCATTAACCAAGAAAAAGTCATGGTAATGCAGTATTATGACAATCACTCCATGTCAAACAACACAATGTTCATCCAAAACGCAGTCAACACATTACCATTCAATGCAGAATATGTATCGAATATGTATGAATACAATATACTTACTTCACTCATGGCACTCACTATGGTCATATCAGTCTTCCACGCAACACAAACTTTAAAGGTCATTCGATTTTCTATCAAATGCAGAGCATTCAGGTGCAAAGTCCAGGCGGGTGCATTTTTTCTATTTGAGGTAGTGGATAGAGAATCCATCACAAATCTCGCTAAGAGAGGTCAATCGAACAGTGTGACGTATGAAATAGGAATGCACACAATAATGGGAGTTCTATTTGCAGGAATGCAGAACTGACATGCACAGAGAGGCCACAACACAAGTGGATCAATTTGGAGCAGGGCAGGAGTATGCCCACTCTGATACCATGTTAAACACATACATGGCAGAAAAGAATATTAAGATAAACATGAGAGTCTATATATTTTAACAAATGATATACATTTATAGTACATTCATATGACCTTTGGTTTCGTATTCTAAGGCCTCTTGGACTTCCTTAGACTATTCAGCTTCCACTCCAACCCTTAGAGGATTAGGTGTCCAACATTAATTAATAAAAATATTAAATTAAAAAGAAATTAATATAAAATCAAATTATTGTGGAGATTAAGGGAGAATTTCGGAGATGGCGAGTTCTTGTGAATACAAAGAGGCGAGGGATGTTGGTGCCATAATCTTTTGTGGATTAGGCACTCTCTATTACACAGATCCGAGTGAGGGAAGATTTGCGTGAGCTAGAGAAAGCCTAGCTAAGAGTTTCCACACCCTGAAAGTGGATGGCCTATGAATTTGGAAATAGATTGCTGAAGATTTCTCAGATTTCCGGTTACATATGCACAAAATGACCCATGATTTGGTGGACAAGCTTTCCAATTTTTTAAATCTCAGGCATCTATTGTGATCAAAAATCTTAAGGCGGGATTGGGATCACCACAAGAATTGGTGTATATCTATTAATTGGGTGGAGGTTTACTCCTATGAGTACGATGATATAGATCGGACTACAAATTCATGGTGTCGACCAACCTCACACTTACTAGATTCACGCAGAGTTGTCTCTACAACTATAGATCCAGCCTACCCCATTCTAGATCTAAATGCAAAGAAGGCAAAGACATTCATCAATTGGGATAATCTCTAAAGGAAACAATTCCAAATTATTTCGCCAACCCATGGAGACAGGAGCACTCAAAACTTGACTCTTATTAAACAATCTCTATACCTAGTAAATCTAGGGTTGGAAGTATAAGTTGGAGAGAGAGTCAAAGCATTGAGTGACGGTTGGTAAGGGTTGCATCTTACAAGTCGACCGACCTCGTGGAACTCCATCTGGTTTTGATTTGTACGACGTCCTCCATTATGGCGATCTGAACTCTAGGCATTTTCATGGAGCAGATCTTGTTGGCACAAATGTGATCTTAACTAAGATTTTTTCTTATAAGAAACATTTTGTTGTAGATGTAGATATACATGTAGATCTCTTCGAAGAGCTACTGAGTCAAGTTAGTCCTTCCTCTTTCTCACTCGTTGATCTAGTATAAGGAATAGAAAAATCTATTTTAAAAAGGAGGCATAATGGAATGGAATATGAAGAACATTTCTCAAATCTATATATTGGAGACCCGATCCATAAGAGGGAAAATCTAGGTTGTAAACCCTCATATCCGAATGAAGAAAAACTGACCCAATTTTTTATTAAAACCATGACCGGAGAGTCAGGAAGTGTGAGGATTGGGATCTAGGAATGAGTACAAGTTTTGCAGTAGAATATTCATGAATAGATAGGTATTCCAAAACGATTTCGAATTTTGATTTATGCAAGGAAATATCTGCAAGAAGGAGTCAAGTTACAAGACCATGGCATTAGAACTTATTCAACCATCATCCTGAACTCACATCTACTTGGAGGTTATCTTAGAACCAACTCCAAAGGCCCAGCTTCTTTCAAGGACGTAGTTAAAAGGAAGACAGAACCACAAACTAAGGAAGAACAATGTCCCAATATACCTGGTCCCTATATTGTGGAGCAAATGAACCAGGTGTTGGCATTGACAATCAAGCTAACATAAGTTAATGAGCTATACTTTGAATTTCATGCAAAAGAAATAATATGCATAGTTAATGGTTTTTGGCCCAAATCGAAGAATTTACATCGATGGATATACTCTACCTAGACAGAAATTGTGAAGTTCATTTATGCTCAAAATGTTTCTTCATAGTCAAGTTTGACTCGACAACAGATTTGGAATATGTTTTAAAAGAGGGACCATGGTTCTCGGGCAATGCGGGTCTCTTATTGACACCATGGTTCCTGGATTTTGACACAAATACCATGGTGGTTTCCAAAATGTCAGTCTTGGTCCAACTACATAATATTCCCCTTCATTTTTGGCATCACTCAGTATTACAGGGAATAGGGAATTCCTTGGGGAAGTTCTGAAAAGTGGATGCAGATCAAGTCTCAAAAGAAATTTTCACCTTTGCCAGAATATTCATAGAGGTAGATCTCAATAAAGGATTACCCGATAGAATTATTCTGATCCATAACAATCTGAAGTGGAATCGCCCACTTGATTATGAGAATATGGAATTTTGTTGTCATATGTGCTTACAAATTGGTCATCTTCAAAACACATGTCCACAAGCAAAAGCAAATCCAAAAAAAGAAAAAGAGGCAAGTTTCAAAACAGAAAGGATAGCAATTTTCTGAATCACGGGGAGTTGAAGCAGAGGAGGTATAAATCCCAAAAAAAAAACTAAAATTGACAAGGTCGAGAAGCCCCAGGAATCCATGCAGAGGAATGATGTTAATTCTTCAATAGTTCCTATGCCTTCAATACAACAACAATAGGTAGAGAAAACACCATATGAAAAAGAAGTTTGTGGTACCAAAAGAATTCATGCATCCAAAAGTTCAGATTCTGATAAAGAATTACCTGCAAATATAACATAAACTCAAATTTCTATTGTATCTTCCACTCCCAACTCTAATCATTGGAGGAAAGTGGAGAAAACGAAAAGTAGAAAGAGAATATTTTTATTAACTCTTTAATGAGTTTCTTTTGATCTTGGATTCAAGGATTAGCTATTTTTCACATATGCTTTTTAAAACATCTACAATATGTTTTTTTTTCATTATGAATAAAATTGAAATTTTCCTTGGAAAAAAATCAAATTATGTTTATAAAAATTATAATAATTTATTTTGATATAATTTTTAAGTTTAAAAATATTTTTAATATAATTTTTAGTATTAAAAAATCAATATCTATATATTTTATAGCAATATTAGATTTTTTTGTTATTTATTTGTATTAATAATTCTATACTTATTATTAATAGTATAATTAAATTAAGTGAAGCAATATAGAATTTTTTTAATTAAGATATTATACTTTCTATTAGTTAATATATTATTTAATTTATTGAAACACAGATTTACTTTAACTTGTATAATTAACTTTAAAAAAAATAGATGTATTTAAATGTTTTGATTTAATTTAAAATATATATTAAGCTTAAAATTTATATATTTATTAAATGTTTTGAATCATTACATGATTCATTTTTAGTAATATAATCGAAGTCCACTTAAAAATTCACATACTTATAAATTTTAGATCTTTGTTTCTTATATTGTTTGTAAAATTTTATTTTTCTCTTTATAAAAATTATAATTAACTTTTTAAAAACTATGTGTTAGTTAATTTAATTATTTAAATATTTAACATAAAATTATATACTAGGAGTTCATAAATTTAGAGATGTTACAATGTATGTGAGGTGTTTAGGGTATTAATAGTCTTCTTAATTTATTGGTACAGAATGGAAGCAAAATCAAGCAACACACGAACCAAGGCTACAATGACTTATGTACTAGACAAAAAGCTTGAAGATAAGCTTCAACTCCATTTTCAGTGAGATCTAACCCATTATAGTAACTATCTAGGAGAAATTGTGCAGAAAGTAAATCAAAGCCACAAGAAACTTATTCTTTAGACAACAATCTTAAGGAAAACATTTATCAAGAATTTATGAGATAGTCTTTTGCATAGACTAGACTATTGAGTTTGTATCTCATTAGAGAGACACTTAAACCTTATCTTCGCAAGAACCCAGTTCATTGTGTTGATAAAAACTATAGGTCCTAAGAAATGCCTTTCTTAGTTGGAGTCTCAAAGAAAAGAATTTTGATGGACTGTATTACTTACTCAAGACACTCATGCAACAAGGAAAAATTTTAATGGTATATTCACCCTTCAGCAACTATCCCTTTTCACACCAACCCAAGGTAAAAGGCAAGGTAAGGGAAAGGATCCTAAATCTACTAAGGTCACTAGGGTTTTCTAGGATGTCCTTGATTGACAAGAACTTTGTTTGTCACACTAGTTAAGTTGGATGATTATGTACAACTAGGAGGGATGCAAAGCCTTACATTTCCATTCAATTCTCACTCATCATGCTCTATAATTTGAAATTAAAGAGGAAATATCAATGTAATTCGAGGTAACATACCAAATTGTGCAAGGAACTAAACCTATCAATCTATGCATGGGAAAACATGTCATCCAAGGTTCTGGTTACAGAGCTCATAACACAGGTTGGTTATACACACATATACTCTATTTTATAAAAGATAAGGGGTTGATATTGTATGCTTGCAAATAAAAAAAACATTAGCACACATTCATATAATATAACAATGATATAAATGACACAAAGCAAGCCATATAGAAATATGTGATTACCACCATGAACCAACTCAAAATAGAGTACTAGTCATAGAGTGTTGTCAATCATATTTAATATGTAAGGAGTAATATGGTGTTAGGCAGATGTAGCTAGGTTGGTGGGTCCTTTGAATCAGATATGTTGCCTATAGAATAGGTCTCACACCACATGATGAGATACACAACTAGCATATTGAGAAATAGCACCAATTCATTGCATCTTATTAACTTGTCCCAAATATTACATATCGAAAGAAGTGTAAACAAATACTCAGAAATCCTTTCGATTGAGACAAAGTTATAGTATACACTACTACAAATTTAGCTCTCCTCTTTCAACCTACTCTCTGTCCATACATTTATACAAAAGAGTAATGGGACAAATTGAAACCAATTCCCCTAGATCTGAATTATCAAGCTAGGATCAATTTACAAGATATTGTCTCTATGTGTTTTTGGTGATTGGTGGAGAAAAAATTAGAACCTAATTAAATATGATTCATCTAACCTAAAAGCATCTATAAATAGCTTGATTTCGTTTCTTTTTCTTACTATTCTCTCTATTTGGGATACAATTTGAAAATTACTACAACATGAAAACTCTACTGAAAAGAACTACACATAACTCCCAATCCACGCATTTTTTGAATAAAGAACTACCTAATTGGGAATGTTTTGCACAATATTTATGTCACAAATTTTCCATATTCTTCTTCATTACACTAAAAATCGAGTCTAAATTTTTTTACTCATTTCTTCTTGGCATTAGTTGACTAAAATGTGGATCATGAGTTGGAGGCTTCTAGAATCATCCTAGGTGTAATTAGATAACATGAAACTATGTCATTGTCCCTAAGAATAGAACCCATGTTTTATACTTTCCCTTGGAGCTATATAGATATGCTAACCTTAGAGGCCAACTACATAGATGTTACAAGAATAGAGTTGGGTAAAACTATCATTAGTAAAACCAACCATAATCCTCTCTAATTCATTAAGAATTAAGGAAAATAATGATAAGTAACTAATTTAACATTCATAAGCTTGTCATGGCATATTTATGAAGACGTGTTAATATTGGTAATGAACGGGTGAACAAATGAGGTAAAATGATCATATAAATGTGTTTTGAATGGTCGAAAAGATGACAAAATTGAAATTCAACATCTTCCTCACACCTACACTTTTGCATGACCCCATGTAAGCAAGGTAGATATGGCCATTTATCCTATTAGATATTCTTGGGGACTAGGTATACTAGACCCTTAATGGCTTCGAACAATAATCCTTAAGCATGTTAGCTTTACTTACCATTATGCTACTTTCCAAGGTTTATATAGAGATATGTCAAATCTTTCCATTCATTTGTCATCATATCCAAATGCTTCCAGTGCTAAATTTAGATTATGTTGCTTAGCATTTTCCAAACTAAGACTAAACATCACCTCAAGATCTTTATTTTTTGATATTGCAACTTATTCCAAAAAAATAAGAGCCTCATGTTGCATATTGGTAGAAAAATCCAAGGGTAGAACAATCCAAAAGTTAAAAAAAAAAAAAAAAAAAAAAAAAAAAAAAAAAAAAAAAAAAAAAAAAAAAAAAAAAAAAAAAAAAAAAAGTGAAGAGCTCCATTTGGAGAAATATTGAGGCTTAAAGGATAATAGTTTTGGTGATGAAAACGAATCATCAAAAATGAGGAAAACATCTATTTATAATAAAATATTGGCTATATTCGATGAGGTCAAATATAATAAAATATTTGTTAGACTAAATCAAAATCTAACCAATTTGGTATTTTATTTTATTTGTGAGAGGAAAAAGTCAAAAACAATAGTTAATGGCCAAGATTTATTTACTTAAGTAACTCAAAAATAATGATGTATTGAGTTAATTAATGAAGAATGGGTAAAATAGTTAGTAATAATTAATCAACAATGTGTTTATTAAATTATTTCTAGGTGAAATGGTCAAATATTTTAAAAATAATTGATAAGTAACGATTTCATAAATTATATCTATGAGAATGTTTAAAATATTAAGGAATAAACAATAAATAAATGATTTATTGAATTACTCCTATAGGTGTTAAAAAATCTAAATGAAAATATATTAAATTATTTTCACCTAAATGGATAAAATTATGAGAATAACATAAAATTAATGAATTTATGGGTTATTCTCACATAAGTAGTGTAATTATTGAAAATAAATTAGGAAAAGTGGTTCCTTAGGCTATTTCCTTAGGTGAAAGTGGGTTTTAATGTATCAAACCTATACTAACATGGTGTATTTCAATTTAGCCAATGATTTTGGCTAGGAAATCACTTTTTGTGTCATAATGCATATGTTAGAGACATGAAGTTATCATAAGTGGTATTTTCAATATTGATGTACCATTTGGTCACACCACTAGTAAGAGTCCTCTAGAAAAGTCACAGTTGGATACTATCATACATGAAGGAGTTAGATGAGCACCATGGATAATAAGTGGTTATGTGAGTTGTGAGATATTCTCTACATTTTCCATTGAATTTAGGAAGGTTAGTAAGGAACTTAGGTGAGGATGTAGACCATACAGGATTTTTCTTGAGGAGATCATTCATTAACTTCAATAAATCAAGAAATCCAAGGGTTTCCAAGAAAGGTGAGTTGAACGATCTCAAGGAAGGAGCAATTCCCCCTATGTCCCTAATGGATGTTGTGATCCTTTCATAGAATGTTTTTCAAAGGTGGAAGTCATACTTGAATAAGTAGGGTTATTATAGGACTTATCCACAACAACCATGATGGCATCACCATGGTTGTTTCTATTGACACCTAATCATGGGGATTAGGTGAACATTTGTAAATAATATAAATAATAAACAATGGAAAAGGAAGATTCATCGAGAGGTGAAACCCAATATTCACTCCCTCATGTCTATAACTATGAACAATCTAAATGAATAAACATAGTTAATTTGAGGAGTTACCTCCTCGCCTGACATGGTATCAGAGCCAGCTCCATTTTTGGCTTCCCTCTCTACCCTTGTAACTCCCTCCTGCTTCTGTTCTGCCTATTTTGCAAAACTAAAACCTCTACCATACTCCTAAGGCCTGAACCCACCTTACCTACACTTTCATATGTGTTTTCTATTCCACCGTTGAGTGCCAAGTCTCCAATCTCAAAAACCATTCTTATTGAGCTACCCTACTATTGTTCACTTCTTGGAACTACTTTCTTCACTTCCACCATCGATTATGCCTTCATAGTGGCTTCGACAAATCTTTGTCGGCAAAATTGGGGTTTACAAAGACCACAAAGCTAAAGTTGTTCTCGCATTATCACGTTGTCCATGACCTCACCATAGTGCTTGAAGTAGTCCCGGAGGGTGTCCTCCATCGTCCAACTCCATGCACAGTGCTTAGCCTCCAGCAAGCCTCCATACCAGAGTGGAGGGTGGCGCAGTGGAATGGTATCCATTGGATTCCATTGGAGTGGCATGAGAAAGGTGACGATATGCTACCTTTGCGTTAAATATTTTTGAATACTGTGTTTTATAACTGTGGTAGCGTTGTTCCATGGTATATGAATTTTATAATCATGGTAGCATGGTAATGGCAATAGTTCTCTATGTCAACTCATGCACAGTCACCTCATACAAATCCGCTCTCCATTGTCTCCATACAGCCCCTCCTCCATATGCGTTCACTATACGCTATCCATTTAAGTAACATTGTCTAATGTATTTTTAAGTAACGTTGTCCCTCAAATATACCTCTACCATAGAATATATATATATATATATATATATATATATATATATATATATATATATATATATATATATATATATATATATATATATATATATACATATATATACATATATATATATACATATATTATATACATATATACATATGAATTATTATTTTTACCATCGGGAATGAAATTTTGCAGCAAAAGTACCTTTTTACAGTACACAGATTTTAAAATGCATTCATTGATATCTATTATGGGAGTAGTTCTCACTGGGAAGGAGAACTATCTAGAATGGTTGTGGAAGATCAAGCCAATGAGCTATGGAAAGGAGTTTGTCTTGGAGAAGGAAACAAAGAACCAGAAAAGCCTACCTCAGACAAGGAATTTGCCATTTGGGAAAACAAAAATAGCAAGGCATATGCCTTGATTGCATCATTTGTAAATGAATAGGTGAGTCGTCATATTTCACCATTTTTCAATGATTTTGAATCCTTACAAAAATTGAAGGAACTCTATGACTCACACTTTGTGCTTGAAGTTGTCCAACAGGTGACTAAATTGTTCAATCTTGAATTCCAAGATGACGATCCTATTTCTCTTGCATTAGAAGTAAAATCTATTATGCATGATATCAAAGTCACTAATGTTGAACTAGACATTCTTCTGATAGCTTTTGTCAAGGCACTTTATCCCACTTATTCAAATTATATTGAGTCATTGCAAGAAAATGGAAACCTCAAAGAAAATACCTTTGAATCCCCTACGAATAAATTTTCTGAGAGAGAGAAAGCTTTTGGGAAAAAGAAAGCTCCTTAGTCTTCTAAAGAAGTTGTATGTCTTGCACAAAGAGAGAAGAACCATGCTCAAGATTATTCCAAAGGAAGAGGTGGTCGAAGAGGAAGAGGAAGAAGAAATTTCAGAGGCAAGGGGGGCAGACTCTCTTAAGGAGAAAAGTCTAATTTGCATTGCATACATTGCAATATAGATGGGTCACATGATGCATCCACATTCAAGTTGCCTTGGGACAAAATTGAGCAGGAAATAAATCAACCCAAAGGTAAAACCAATGACAAAGAGAAAGGTAAAGCACTTGAATCCACTCACTACGTTGTGGCACATTGTAATATTGGAGTAGATGAAGACTTGTTTAATGCTTCACTTGCTTCTTGGAAAAATGATTGGTTGCTTGATTCAGGAGCAACTTGCCACATGACTTTTAGAAGAGATTTTTTTGAAGAATTTACTGACAATGTTGATGGAACTGTATACTTTGCAGACAAATCAAAACTCAAGCCATCAGGGCTTGGCACAATCAGGCTCAAATTGCCTAGTCTTCCCAACTTTCTTCTACATGATGTTTTATATATCCCACAGCTGAGGGTAAACTTGTTTTCCTTGGCCCACATCTGCCAGCAAGGGCACTCCATTCATATGTTTTATGGCAATTTTGAGGTGAGAAAATCATCAGATTACTCACTTGTCATGACGGAGATAGAAGAAGTAAGGCTTCTCAAGCTGCAAGGTACCTTCGCTTGTGCAAAAAAATTCTCATACAAATCTCATTATGATGAAAGGTACATTTCCATCAAGTCTATCATAGCATGCTAGATTTCGAAACTTGAACTATGACAGCCTTCTCTTGTTGAAGAAAAATGGTGTCACTGGTTTGGCTACAATTCCTAGGAAACTTAAGAAATGTGATGCTTGCATTCTAGGAAATCATAGCAAACGGTCTTTTCATGATTCACATTCCAGAGCACATAGAAACCTTGAACTCATTCATTCATATTTATGTGGTCCAATGCATGTTCCTTTTGCAAATGGAAATAAATATATGATGACATTTATTGATGACTACACCAAAATGTGTTAGGTTTATTTATTGAAGAAAAAAATTTATGCTTTTCAAACATTCAAGAACTTTCATACATGGATTGAAAATGATGCACAATCTCATATTGGCTTTATTCACACTGATAATGGAAAAGAATACACTTCAAATTAATTTGAAAACTATCTTCACCAACATGAGATCAAACATCAAATAATTGTGCCTTATAATCCACAACAGAACGGAGTAGCTGAAAGAATGAATAGGACAATCTTAAATATGGTATGTTCCATGATGTTTTTAAAAAATGTAAAATTGATGTTTTGGGTTGATGCAGTTCTATGTGTTGTATATGTAAATAATAGATGTCCATCTAATGCTATTAGAAACAAAAATCCTTATGAAATGTGTTATGGCCACATTCCTTCGATAAAGCATCTCAGGGTCTTTGGTTCCACCTGCTATGCCTTGATACCAAAAGTAAATAGAAAAAACTTGGTGCAAGGAGTCATAAGTGTATCTTCTTGGGGTATTCAAAAACCTCCAAAGCATACCGTCTCTATGATGAAGTTAATAAAAAATTTGTTGTATCTAGAGATGTAATACTTCTTGAATCTTCCAAAGCTGAAAATGTCGTTTAGCGGCAACTTGATCGCTTGGATAGATTCGCAAATGAAAAATAATTTCAAGAATTTGATAATCAGATTCCACATCTTGAAGGGGGGATTCCTAGACTAGATCAATTTGTGGAATCATTTTCTGAAGCATTCTCTCCCCCACATGAAACTCCAACCACTGATGATACTTTGAGTGATGTGATTGAAAGAATTGGGAGACTCAATCTTGATTTAGTCCCAACTCAATCAACTGAGAAACCTGGACCATCTCAGAAAGGTCCCCCAAAGTGGCTGACAAATACACTTGAAAGTGTTCATCCTGATGAAGTTGGAAAGACAGGAACAAGAAATTCAACCAAACAAAATGGAGGTGATGTAGATGATTATGATTTACCTGTTGATATGGATGTTTCTTATGATTGTGAATTGAATTTGTCTACAGATTTTGAACCAACTTCCTTCAAAGAAGGCGCTTCTCATGATGAATGGAAAGAATTTATTCAAAAGGAGTATGATGCCTTGATAAAGAATGGAACTTGGAAGTAAGTTGATCCTCCATTGGGAACCAAACCAATTGGCTGCAAATGGGTCTACAAGAAAAAGTATAAATCTGATGGCTCACTTGAAAAGAAAAAAGCTAGGTTTGTGGCAAAAGGTTTTTCACAGTGGAAGGGGTCGATTATGAGGAGACTTTTTCCCCCACAACAAAATGGGGTACCATCCGGACACTCTTTTTCCTAGCATCTCAGAACGATTGGAAATTCCATCAAATGGATGTAAAAACTGATTTCTTGAATGGATATCTAAAAGAGAATGTTTTTATGTCCTAGCCTGAAGGATTTTCTCTGAAGGGACATGAACATAAAGTATCCAAACTTGTGAAATCCTTGTATGGCCTCAAACAAGCACCACGATCCTGGTATGAAAAGTTAACTAAGCATTTTCTAAAACTCAATTTCAAACATTATGATCTTGATGATGCAACTTTTTTTGTCAAGAAAGTTGGATAAACCAGTTGTATATCTTTGGTATACGTAGATGATCTTTTGATGATAGGGAACAATGAGAGCTACATTGCATCCATAAAGAATGAATTGAGGAAAGGTTTTGAAATGACTGATTTGGGCTATGTTCATTAATATCTTGGTATTGAAGTAACTCAATATCCAAAGTCTATATTCCTTTCTCAAAAGAAGTACATTGGAGATCTGTTGAACAGGTTTGGCATGGTTGAGTGCAATCCTCTAACTACTCCAATGGAATAAAACTTAAAGCTCACATTTTCTAAACGAAAACAATTTGAGGATGAAACAAAGTATAGACAGATTGTAGGAATTCTCAACTACCCGACTACTACCAGACTAGACATTCCATTTGTTGTTGGAATCCTATCCAAGCCTATGAAAAAGCCTTGTGAGGGACATTGATCTGCTACAAAAAGGGTTCTAAAGTACTTGAAGGGAACTCAAGACTTTGGACTCAAGTATACACAGGTGGGTGACTTCATCTTCACTGGATACTCTGATTTAGAATTTGATGGAGACAAAGAAACTGGGGTATCTACTTTTGGTTATGCTATGAGTCTTAGATCAGGAGTTGTCTCCTAGAGATCACGCAAATAATAAACTCCAGCAGATTCTACAATAGAGACAGAATATGTGGCAGCAGCTGAGACAACAAAATCAATTTTGTGGTGCAGGAAAATTTTGGAAGATTTGTAGGTAAGACAAGTATATTCAACTCCACTCATGATTTACAACACCTCTTCAATAAATTTGGCCAAAAACCCAAAGTTCCATGATCGAACGAAACACATCAATAAAAAATACCATGTGATTCGACATCATGTTGAGGCCAATACAATCCATCTACATCATTGTTCCACTAATGAGCAAATTGTAAACATCTTCACCAAATCGCTTGGAAGAGAAAAGCTTGAAAGATTCAAAACGATGCTTGCGCTCACCAACATCCCTTCAGATTAAGGGGGGAATGTTGATACCTAGTCATGGGGATTGGGTGAACATTTGTAAATAATGTAAATAATAAATAATGGAAAAGGAAGAGTCATCGAGAGGTGAAACCCAAGAGTCACTCCCTCATGTATATAACTATGAACAATCTAAATGAATAAACATAGTTGATTTGAGGAGTTACCTCTTGGCCTAACAATTTCCCTTAGCCGGTGGCCCTATTGGTAAAGGGTTTCTTGAAAGATTTATATTCTCTAAGGATAAAAGTGTGCACCAATCGAATATCCTTCTGGACTAAAATATTGACTAAATAATTTATCACCCCAAGGATAGAACAAATTTCCAAGGATGTTTCCCCTAGCCCCTTGGACATTCCATGGAAATTGAGTATTTCCCTTGAAAATTTAATTCCCCAAAAGGTTGAATTCCCTAAGGATATCATGTGAACCCCCCAAAAATGTGTGCTCCCACAATTGTTCTAGAGAATGGCATGGACCTAGAGTTAGTATTTCAACCAAAAGAGAACCTAGCTTTGGGTGTGAATAAACTACCTAAGAAAATACCAGGTCCAAGAGATGGACCAATGGACCTTTATCTAGGCATAGGATTTGAACCTCCAACAATGAACATGGGTATGATGCTCATAGTGGAACTAGATCCTCTGCTAAATGTGAATGGAGGGACTGCAGTTTTGAATGTCGGGGAATTTATGTTAGGTGTGCCAAATGGGAAAAAATGATCCTAGATTAGTTTTCTAATAGGAGAAAATAGTTTGAGAGGGAAATGTGGAGATATTAAATGTGGTATTCAACAAAGGTATAGAATTTTCCTCAAGGGAAGCTGCAATGACACTAGATGTGGATATACTATTTTCTACCATCTAGTGTACACCAACCACAATTGTCTCTTGGTAAAAATATTTTTTCTAGAAATATATTGTCAAATATACACCCCATCATGGAATATGGGTCACGGGGGAATGAGAATGAGTTGCAAGACTTTCATCAACCACTTCTTGAATTATGCAGTCAACCCCTTGACAACAACCAAAGTTGCCCCTAAAGTAGGTGTCAGTCAACTTAATTGCACTAGAATTATGTTGCATTTAATGGATCTATCCAAGTTGGTAAGCTTGTGAAGTGTAAGGAACAATATATGGTTGGAATTAGTTTCTAAATTTTCTTATTTATGCAAACGTTAACAATAGGAAAAGAATTTTGGGACACATTTAGACATGTTTCTCAAGGTTCTTTCCTAAACAGGTAACATAAGGCTCAATCCTTGTGACCCAAATTTTAATATATGCAAATATCAATAGTAAAAAAATGTTGGGACAAATTTTGACATGTTGCTAAGGTTCTTTCCTAAAAAGGTAACACAAGACTCAATCCCTATGATCCAACTTATTATCTATGCAAATATCAACAGTAAAAGATGTTGGGACAAGTTTCAACATGTTGCTTAGGGTTCTTGCCTAAAAAAGTAACACAAGGATCAATCCTTGCAGCCCAACAAAGTTACTTTATCAATTTTACGAAATTAATAGTATCGTTAAACAAATGCTACAAGGTACTAAGGGTTTGTACAAACCAATAACACAAGGTTTTATATTTGTGTTCAATCAAATAATCAATCTAAAGTTAACTAATCACTAGTAATCAAATTGTAATCTATTCTAGAAAAAAAAAATGAAATGTAAATTTATTGTATGAAAATAGTGGCAACATGCGTGCTCATAGGGGGCACCCATGCTTGGTTTGCACGTTGCATAATTAGAACCAAAAGTAAATAAACAAGTATGAACATGTTGTACTACGAAACACCCCCCCCCCCCATTTATAACAAACAATAGCTAGGGTTAGAATTGTAAATGGGGACCCTTTTAAATTTGTAGGCTTAGGATAATGAAAACCTAACTCTAAGAAAATTCCTAGCAAAACCTTGAAAAACTAACTAAGGATCAAATCCATATTGCAAATCGCAAATCACACTTTTCCACATGACCATGTTAAGAAAAACCTTTACAAAAGTGTGATATGTGATTAGGTCTCCCGCTGCTATAACAGCACCTTGTCATTTTGCAATCGCATTTCGCACTTCGCATAGTTTACAAGAAACTTTACCAAGCCATTAGAACAACCACAAATGATTTTCGATTTGCGATATTGCGATCTCCGCGATCACATTTCTCTTAATAAATTTGGGAATGCTATATTGTATCCCTTTTAAGAATGCAATGTGCGATTAAGTCTAGTAAAACATGTGGAATAATTACATTTTAAATGCTAAAACAAATTAGTTGATAGGTTATCAAATATTTAGCAGCCCAAGGAAGGATAATCATTTTCTTGATTATGGGTAGTTATAATCGAGTATCTCACTAAAACCATTCCCATGATCCAAAGTCATTTCACAGAAGCTTTCAATCTTAATTACTAGATATCGTCTCCGCTGATATATCTTGTCTATCTCAGGAAAGCAATAAAATACATGTCCCTAAGAAAGGTGATGCTAAAATAGAGAAAACAGACCATTGTTGAAGCTGAGTTTACAGAGATGGCTCCTATCTTTTTTGATACATTTTATGATGTTGCGGGAGGCACAACAACTTGGGAAGTAATTTACAGTAGGTTGGAGGACGAGCGCCCTAAAATCATTGTTACAAAAGCAACAACTAACTCAAAAAGGCCTTCATAACTTCAATGTAGAGATGCTTCATGTTCATTCCTTCATAGGAAAGGAGAAAGGGCTAAAATCCTCCCCCATACAGATATGATCAGGTGGATAATTGAAAATTTTATCATTGAAGATAGGCAGTTCAAGAATTAAAAGATGGAGCTCATTGGGTCGTTCAAAGCAGAGGATCTGAAGAAGATGTACCACATACCTGATCCCCAAGATATCTATGACGGTGCATTTGTGGCTAATTTTGCAAAGAAGAATCCAGACCCCTTTAAGCTTATTCAGGGTTGGAGGGTGTTGGACAAAAAATTCAAGTATGACAAATCGGGTATGTATGCTATAGCCTCCTTGGTAAACCCCTACAACTATGCAGCATCCATGTTATGTAGATTGTATGGGCTACTCAATAATACTAAGTTTTCAATAGAATGGATTCCTTTGATTGATGCATGTGTTAATTCCCATATCATGAATTGGCATTCCATCCTATCTGACAACCTAGCCACCACCATTACCAAATATCAACAGAAGAAAGACTCCTTTTCAGATAACCTCCCTCCCTTTTATTTTAGTGCCTACATTATGGGTGTTATCTGTTTTTGCACAAAATTTCCAACCATGGGTTGGAAATGGACCTTACAAGATCCTTACCCAATCCATCTTAGTCATAAAAAAATATGGGAGTCACATTACATACCTCACTTCTATAAGATATTCCATGTTGTTGTGTTGCCCCTACTTTTCATCAAATGATTTTCAATAAGAAAGCCCCTAAGTTTTCCCAAGAAGCTACAAAAAACCTGCTTACTATTGGCAAGTATTTTACTTGAAGAGTGGTTCACCTACATTAGGGTTTTTGGTAGCACAACTGATCCACGCATCCTTCCTTTATATTTTTTTCATAAGTTATTAGCAAGAGATATTGCCTACCAGACTGTGGGAAAGGGCCTAACTAAAGTTCTCAAAGACGGCAAGAAGTCATTATGCCCCATTTTCCCTGTCAAATGTGGTTATTTTGCTTTAGCCAATTTTGTCCATGCCACTAAGGAATCAGCACATATGGAAGCCCTTAAGCTTCATACATTACCTAAGAGGCAATTTGTTCCAAAATAAAGTGGCATACAATGTCACTACTGGAGTTAAACTCAAGCCATGCAATCATGATGATAATTATTTTAAGGATTTGTTACAGTTAGCCATATCCTTTGAACAAGCATTTGAATGGGCAAAGGAAAATCTGAAATCAGAATATTTTGTAAGATTTCAGGAATTTAGAGATGAGAGGCTCCGGGTGATCCCAATGCATCTACTAAAACCCAAGGATAAGTCTACTCCAAGTGTCACTCTTGATAGTGGAGGCCCTAGCTCTCAAATAGACTCTCAGGTAAACACTAAGAAGACATTGGACACAGGGAAGCCCCAAGATGTCGAATACATAGTTCAATCCAGTAGGAAGTTAGCTGAGAAGCAAGTGATGAGCACCCCGACTACAGAAATCGGTTCAAAGACCAAAGGTGGTAGTTTAGAGTAGGAGTGGGATCAGTCTAATCAGAAATTGCAAGGCATTACCAAAGCCTCAAATTCCCAAGAAATAGAGGAATTCAAAACTCCTCCGCATGTTCAAAAAGATACAGAGCCCAAGTCTGCTGACAAGCAATCTACACCTATCGAGGAACAAGCAACAACGTTCCAACATACTAAAATTATCCCTGCTCTGCCCACATCAGAGATTGTTCTGAAAGTGACTGAAATACCTCCACTTGATGTGTTCTATAGCCCTCTCCACAAGGTTGTAGTTAGAAGGTAGAGAAAAAGGAGAAGGGTAGATGCACATAAATTCCCACCTGGAAATGAGCCCATGGACATTGTCTGGAAAGACATTCCTTTCAATCTGGTCAAGAACTTGACTAGACTATCATAGTTCACAGGAGCATCTATGGACAAGTTCATTGTCCACTATGGACAAGTATATTGAGGTCTCTACTCTACTAAGGGAGAAAGAGGAGAGAATTGTGTAGCTCGAACAAGAGCTCGAGGTAGAGAAAGCAAGCGCAAACAAGCAGGTGGTGGAGCAACTAAAGCAATTGCAACAAGACATGGAGGTCCTGAAAATAAGACATGAAGCTGATATATCGGCCAAAAACATGCAACTCCAGGAAATGTAGAAATCCATGGAAAGATACAAGGACATTCCCACTATTGAGGGGTTCATCAAAGAGGCCTTGGAATTAAATTCCCTTCTAGTGAGATAGCAAGAGTATTTTTACCAAAAGATGTCACATATTACACCTTATCTGACTACTAGCGACCAGTTGATAGACAAGGCAATCAACTAGAGAATGGAGTTTAATGATTTAAACACTAGAATCTATGAGTTCATTGAGTGGTAGGAAATAGAAGATGGAAAGAAGGCCAATCTACCTGAGATTGAAGAAACTCATAAAGACATTCTCTTTACATATTGGGATGCCAGAATCAAATAGGTTGAGCTAGCAGTCGCAAGGGCATCTGGAGTATCAAAGAACATCGTCAAAGTAGTGAATCACATCTTGTTCACCACCAATCTCATCAAGGAAGGCAATACGAAAGAAATGCCTAATTTAACTACTTTGTATAAAGACTGGCAAGAAAAGGTTGGGATTCAAAGAGAGGTAATTGCGAAATTGACCACGACCAACTGGGAATCGTATTGGCAATATCTAGTTAAGCCACATAGCCAAATTATGACTTTCAATTTTTCTCTTCACACGACACAAAGGATTTTTCCACCGCTCACCGATGTGATCTTCACCGGACAGCTCAAAACGCATTTCGGGCCACCTCCTCAAATTCAACCGATGACCGATATTTGTGATTTAAAGGACAAGCTGGTAGATAGCAAGTCATCCTCTTAGTTTTTTTTATTTAGCCTCTATTTATTTTTGGAGTTAGTTACCTAGTTAGGAGGAAGGTTGTTTGAAACCTCCTCAAATTTTGTATAATCTATTTTTGCACATTTAGTTAGAATAGTATTTATACCCTTCTCATGCATTTAGAGAAGGGTCTAGAATTTTATCAAAAACATTTGAAAATAATGCACTATTGTAAGTTTGTGAATGCTTTGGTGAAATGATGGAACATGATCGTTTCTTTTAGATATCAGACTACTTTCCTTTGTTGATGCACTTTTTTATTCTTGGGAGACAATTTGATTTGAAGAAAGAAGTTGGTCTATGTCACTTGTCAAATGAGAAGGACTTCACAGATATGGTACTATTATCGTGCATGATTGATTATGTTTACATTTAATTAGTGGAAAAATTTTACTTTCATGGATTATATGTGAGATTTATTATTTCTATTAAGCATTAATTGCACTTTTGTATGATGCCTGGTTGAAGTTGTGATTTTCATATATAAATCATCATATATGCGATATATTTTATAAATTCATATGACTAACTATTTATTCAAAGGAATTATCTTTTACATTATCATCTCTATTTAGTTGTGTTCATTCTTTATTATCACATGCTAAATAGATATCCTTGTAGATCTCATATCACACAAGAACACCCGAGTTTATATTAGAATAAGTTAGTTAGAGAAATTGCATGGTAGAATAGTTCACTTAGATTATCATTACTCTATTGCAAAGCACTCATAAACCACCCACTCTCATCTTAAAACCCACACTGGGAAATTGGTCCCATTATCCCCAGTCGAAGCCACCACTTTAAATGGAAAAGGAGCTTTCTTAAGGTCTGGACCAGGTGGTTATCCCCCATGTTTTGGTACCAGAATTTTGAGGTTGCAATAGAACAATATCATAAAAATCACATCATAAGAAACAAGAGACTAGTAAATTTATATTAGTTGCAAAGTGTTTCAATACATCCAACTTATGATCCCCAATTCCAGTATTTCTTTAGGAATTTATAAAAAATGAAATACAACTTCTTAGGGTCAATATCTCTCAGAGATTGATGACTCAACAAAATAGATTTATTTGGGCTCAGAATAAGTGATCTCTTCCTTAATTTGATGGAAATTTTGAATCCCTTCTTTTGTTGTTACATTTTTTGGTTGCAACATGAAATATGGGAAATTTTTCTTAAAAGAATTGAGAAAGTCTCTTAGATCCTTCATTTTTTGAGGAAACAATTTTCTAAAGGCCTAAATGGACTCATTCTGCAAAAATCCCATGTTTTAGTTTTTTGTGATATGTGTTCATTTGCTCAAAAATCTCATTGTAAAATCACTACCTCATAACTAATGGAAATATTTAACCAAAAACTTGAACAAATGTTGGAAGCTCACATGTGTAACCCAGGTGAGTTTCAAAAAACATAAATCTATATTGGTAGTCCTAGTAATAAAACCCATGTGCCCAGTTTTCTTCTAGAACTATGATGATATATTGATCACGGAGGTGGCTACTAAGACTAGCTTCAAACTGGTAAACTTTAATTAGTAAAATCAAAGTATAATCCTAATTAACTCATCAAAATAAAGGAAATACATTATAAATAACCACTTTGGCATTAGATATGTAACATGGTGTGGGAAATTGTGGTAAATGGAATGATTAATTGTTGAAGGAATTACATAGATAGTTAAATAGATGACTGTAAATGATGGTAAAATGATGACAAATCAGTGACCCAACATCTTCCCCACAACGATATCTTTGCATTTCCTCATGAAAATGAAATAAAAAAGCTGACAAAATGGATTTATTAATCATAGCATTTCCAATTTAGTTCATGATCATTGTAAAATCCTTGGTGTAGGTCATTGTCGATATGTAAATGTTTGAGTTGCTCTACTTTCTTACCCAAATGATGCATAAAAGTATTATTTTGCCTTGAATTTGAACTACCAATATGTTTTCTCTTGATCATGATGAACCCCAACAAAAATATGTCCAACAGTGTTAGTGATATACTAGTACCTTTTGTTATGGCTGGGGATTTCATATTGAACTGATGAGATTGGAAATTCACTTATTATCATTTCTCACATTACCAACAACTATTCCATCTTGGACATTTATGTGTTGCTACTCAAATTGTTGCAAATTTACATGGGCTTCAATATGTGTGAAAATGCATCCACCGCATTCTCTTTGTATTTCTTGTTGACCAATATTTCCAAATGAATCTCACTATTGATATCAGATTTCCTTTTCAAAGATAATTCAAACCTAGGAATTGTAGGAATTTCATGATAAGATTCATGTTGGGGAGGTATTATATTATTAACTAAGGTCTAACTACAAAATATCCATGGTATGAAAGGGAAGTAGATGAGAATTGACCTTCCCAGTAGAAAGCTACTACCTTGTGATATATGGTGGTTGAGTGAATGTTTCTTCCAAAATCACGCAGCTTGTTTCACTGCAAGGATATCCATGCCATCAATATTGAGACCTAGGACATAATATTCTTGCTTATGGTACATTGGAGATTTTTATGCTCACCATTTTTTTATTCCCATGTGATAGTGATTATTCTTGTACCCAAAACCCACCGGTAAGTTCCATAATGCAATCATATTAATTGCTTCATATAGTTTTCCCTGATTTGCTACACCATCAAAACTTCCAAATTTTCATATTTTGGGGAAAATTCTAACCCACAACCAATATGGATGCTTGCTCCCATGATTCCATGCTCTCTATAAAAATAAAAATAAATCCTTCTTATGCAAATGCATTGAACAACCTTTTCTTTACGAGTAGCCATTATTTCTCCCCATAAGTTTTACAAACAGCTCCAGTAATGATCCCTCTACTAAAAAGAAATTACAATAATTATGTATGTTGTAATAACACAATTAGTTATTTTTGTGGTATCTTCTAGGCCTACACTATTATGTGTGAATTGTGATTGTTGCTCTTGGAAATTCCTTACCAATCAATTCTCTTCATTTTCCTATGTAACTCTTCAATTTCTTAGTCAAAGTGTGAGAGTCCTTTCTTGTTGTTGACTTCTTGTCAAAAAATATGTATTTAAAAGAAACTCCTTATGGTAGATCTTCCTCTTCAAATATAATTTCAATATTAATGGTGGGTATTGGCTCATCCCCATCCAAATTACCTCTAGCAATAATAAGCCAACAAGAGCACTTGGAACAAACATAAGTGGTCCCAACCAATGATGAGCATACTAATTCATAGTTGAATTTGACATTAGAAATCTCAAGAAAGCAGCATTGTCAGTACAACATGCAACACCATATCTTTAAAGATACACCAAAGAGGAGCATCAACACTTTATGGAGAAAAATGATAAGATAATTCCCAAGCAATTATATTGGTACAAATTTGATAACCAACTCCCCGCAATGGGGATCAATGGACCAATACTTCCAACAATAATTCCAATCATAGATGTAAAAAGAGCCATATGGTTCAAGGACATAATCAAGCATGTTTGTATTTTCAATAGAAAATTGGAAACAAACTCCACCAAAGTATAGAGAAAATTTAGTAGGAGAAATAAGTGGAATAAATTTAACCCAAGAGTGACTTAAGAAAATTCCAACCAAAGAACTAGTTGATAATAATGTCTAATTGAAAAGTGGTTATTCATCACATCATCTTAATTTTTTAATAAACTAAAAATTCTTACACAAATTTTAATTTATGTTTACCTTTGTATGAATTTTAGAATGGTATTGTGTTGAAGTAGAGGCTACAGGCATCTTTCAATATTTGAACTCTATTTTTTTAGAATGAATCTTTAACTATGAATGATTTTGAAAAAATATTTTACTAAATCTTTTATTCATGCTTGAAACTTGTGTTAGTGTTGAAAATGTTGGAAATCCTTGTTGAGAGGTGTATGATTGTATGTTCATCATTTGAAACCATCTCCAAGTCAAGATCTAGTCTTGGAACGCATGAAGCCATAAAAAACATTGCAGGCCTACTACAACAAAATAACTGTGACTTTTGCAAAATAATTATTTAATAAGTTTTAAAACATGCATGTGCATCCCTTATCATGAATTGTTTTTAAATTTTGCTTGCATTGTACTCAATTTATCATATTCTGGAAAAAAACTCATGTCTCGGAATTTTTTATCTCAACCCCATTTGCTTTCAATATTTGTGCAAAAAGTTCCCTAAACAAATTTATATAACCATCAAACAAGATACTACAACAAATTTCTATAGCTACAAAAATTGTTGTCTTCTTCTTGATGAACTAGGGCTAGCCTAAACCTGGTCTTTGATTACCTATTTCTCCATGAACTTTTGGACTAGTACTATGTGCTAAATTAGAAACCATGAAACATGATGTATATTGACTAAGGATTGAAGATGGAGTGTATGGAGTTAAGAGAACATTTGAATGTCTGCGAATAAGCATGTTGTTGTTGACTGTGAGAACTGATCTAAATTTATTGACCTTTTATAAAAAGAAACTAAATGAAGAAGAGTTGTAGTAGCTTCCATCATATTATTGTTGAATGAAAATCTTTATTGGAACAATGCGTTACTGAAATAAATTTTGGAACAAGAAAAAATTTGAAATATGTCGCGGATATCATAAACCATATAGTATTTTCATATAAGCATGATTGGTATAATTCAATATATGTGAATGGATTTAGTGGAATTCAAACATAGAAAGAATTCATTAGATTACCAACCACTGATGAAAATCATTAACAAATGAGAGAAAAATCACCGATAATGTAAATGAGTGTCAAGGTACAACAGTGCATATTAACATGTACGAATGAATGTGTTGAATTCAAGTCACCTGCAAGATATGACAATCAAGAGACATTTTTGTATTCCCTTTCTTGGCATTGAGGAGGCTTGCCATTGATGTATGCAAGGTCAAATGCACACAATAATTTTTTATCTTAGTCCCATATAAGGTGTTGAAGTCAATGGGATAAGATATGTTAGAAGGTGTGACTTGAGGAATCCCACATCATCCAACTCAAGCATAGAACCAAAAATATTTTGAAGAACCATAATAAAAGATTGGAATCAACATGAACTTACAGAACTTATTGTGAAATTTTCTCGCTGGTTTCTTAAGCTCGTCTCCAATTGTGCCAATAAAATGGTTTCCACAACAGGATTTACTTTTCTCTTTACTATTGTGTTTACTTATTTATTACATTATCCTACCCTACTTGAAGAAAGGAATCATTTTCTCAAGTTTAGGAGTATTTCTAGTGAAGCCATATGTGTAACAAGATAACGAATATGTACATATTCAAGTTTGAAAGATGTTCTTTGATATATACTAGAACATGAGATATCAACTACTTTGATTGAGATGATGTCAAGAAATGTTGAAGAATAGAGTGATTCACCAACATAATGATTGCTTGGAACCGAAGTTCAATATAGCTATGATGTCCCTAGTTCACTTGCACATGTGGACCACTTTGTATGTCATCTTCTACCATGCCATTCATATCTTCTATTATTGGATTATTGAGCTCTTGGATGAATAAAGGATATAATGATAGGTATGTCAAGGAGTCCTTTATCTGAGGTTCGAATATCTACTCTCCATTAAATGTGGTATGTTGTAGCATGTTTTCACTATGTCCAAAATGTGAAAAAGAAAAATCAAGTTTACTTAGGATGATACTTTGTTTTGAAGAATAATAGAGTTGAATTAATTTTAGACTAAGATGGTGCAGGATTAAATCATGTTTATGATTGGAGGGGCCTTGCGGGAGTCCAAAAGGTTGAAATTTTAACGGTTGGGCATGTTTGGCGTGCGGACTCAATGGAGATGTCAGGCCTTCACCACAGAAGAAACTTTACATCACAACAAACACAATGTTTATTGTTGTGGGTACCCCCGTAAAGAATTCAATGCTAAAATGTTGACTTATAATCAATGATAGAGATATATTACATTATCACACTTTGATTGTCCCACTTACCACCATGGGTGCTCCCGTGAATTGTAAGGGGATGCTACTGAGGGACAAGCGAGCGTGATTGCACCACATCATTAACATCTCATCACCATGTCATCCATGTCAACTATGTTATCATTATCACATCATTCACATAATCACCACCATGTCATTCCATACACCCATCTCTTTCGCATTCAATTTTGTTTTCCCTCATGTTTTTCTTGTTTACCCATAAAACCCCATTTATTACTTTCACAGTTCACATTGTTTTTTCAAGTTTTCAAGCATCTGTAAGCACATTCACACTCACCATCTCATAAATTCAAACTCTAGTGTCAGCCAACAACATCCAGGTACTTATCCACTATGTTTACCTCCACTCAGTCATTTAAAATGTTGAATAAAGTTTCAATGGCAAGCTCTGCAACCCGTATTCCCCTCATGGACACAGAAAGAGATAGTTTTGACCTTGTCTGCTCATTAAACCTGATGGAACTTCTCCAAAAAAAATTAGCTAGCCAAACAGACTCCCCTATATACTGTGCAGTTGTAAGATCAGGCCTATTTTCTACCATAATCCCTCAGACATATGTTTAACTAGAATTTCTTACTTGGTTGGTCCCTTCCATGTATCCTCAAAAAAAAATTGCACTAGGAGAAAATATATTTCGAGTCTCTAACTTATTAATCCATCAAGCTCTTGATTTTCCACCTTCAGAATGATATACTTAATTTTCATAGGAAACCCTAATAGCAAGCTTTCAAAATTTTTCTGGAAGAGATTATTACCAATTGAAATTCTATCTTATGCCATCAGGATAGTATTTATCTCTTGAAGAAATTAAATTTCCTCTAGAAACTTTTGATGAGCATGTTAATCCAATATTACAAGTAATTTACAGGGTTTTGGGAAGAGAGGGTACTTCTATTATTGACTGTTTTGTTCTAGGGATGTTTAATTTAGTCATGCAGCCTCAAATTTTTCTTGATATACCAATCTTCTAGGATGGGTTAGTGAACTCTCAATTGTCAAATCTGAATCTTACTGGTTGTTTCAGATTTCCATCACTATTAACCTACTTTTTCCTTTATGTCCATGTGTAAAGATTCATGCACTTAGGCTTGAACATAATGGATGTACACAAAAAGAAACAATCAGTATTAAATTGGATAGACACTATAAGAAGTCACCCTAATCATGAAGGTTTTGTATATTTAACTACTTCTTTCATGTCAGTGGTTTATTCCATTATAAACAACTTTGTTCCACCATTCCCCTTTCTAAAAGCCCAATCCTTCTTAAAACTTCGCAAAGATGTCAAAGTATGGGATTGGTTTCATTTTGAAGATTATGTTGAGATCAGATTATATGGAGCAGAGGTTACCCCTTATAGGCTTCCTTCTTTTGTACCAATGAGATTGTTTTCTTTGGAATTCACTAGACAAAATTTGAATGTAGATCAAGTTCATTTTGTGCCAAAAAAGAAGGGACATTTATTCGATTTTCCGAAGACTATTGAGCCCTTTATTGTTAATAATAGATAGGTCATGAAGGAAGTTGAGAAAATGCTTCAAAACATGCAATTTCAGAAAATGGCCCTATGACCCTCATCATATTATTTCAAAAAGAAGGGTAGAGAATTCTTATGCTCCTTATACACATGAATCTAGACCAGAAATTGAAAAGTTGGCTAGGTAAATATGAAGCACAAAAGGGAATGGAGATTGAAAATCCCCATACTACAAAAAAAGGCTTGAAGAGAGGAATTGAATAGATTATTGATCTAGATGGTGAAACAAGTCACAATTCGAAGAAAACAAAGTTACATGGGAAAAAAAAGGAGTATGAGCCTTTGGTTGAAAGTTCCTCTAGTGTAGTTGGTTTCCAATTGCAATTAGGTGAAGTGACATGCACACATTCTTCCCCTATTCCTAAAGAGACTCCACAGAGTTCTATGTCAGTTTTAAAGGAATTATATGGCCAAATTTAAGAAAAGAATAAGAAGATTAAAGAAAATGCTATATCTCAGCTTGAAGCTCAATCAGTATCAGAGTATCACACCAAGTTGTTATTAGCCATGGATTTAGAAAGGAATCAACTCAAACTATATTTTTCTCATCCTTCAGCTTTGACAGTTTCTTCACCAGCTCGTTTCAAAACTATGAATCTAACTATAGATGCAATGGATATTACATTGCCTTACAAAATCAACCTGCACATCAAACTGGAGAACATATCTATAATGATTTGAGTAAAACATCCCTAGTAAAAAGTGAAATAGAGGCCTTATTGGGGAAGGTGATAAATCAATTGAAGCTAGAAAAGAAAAACTCCAGAGCCTTGTTTACCCAAAATGAAGAATTAAAAAAACTAATTGTCAAGATTGGTGTAAATCCTAATGATATATTTGTTTTGAAAAAGCTTTTACAGGGGGCAGAGTCATAAATTCAAGTGCTAAGAAATAAATTAAAGTTGCTTGCATTAGAACATGTTATGGCCCCAAAGGTACCCCAAGTAGAAAAAGAAAAGGATATTTTAACCAAAGAATTACTTGAGAGAAAAAATGAAGTGGATTCCTTGAAATAATTGAATACTAACTTGCAGCAAAAGTTGGATATTCACGTTTTCATAATTCTAGTATAACTAGATTCAGATGATCCAACCAATAAATTAACTAGGGTTATGACTGAGTTGAAAAATTGAGAAGATGAAACGAAGAAAATGCAGAAGAATCTGGATGACACAAAGGAACTTCTAAAAAATAAAGAAAGGTAACTGACTATGGCAAAAGACAGTGCATCACAAACCAGAAAAATTATCAGACAACTTGTGATGAGATCAAAGATTTGAAGGAGAAGGTAAAGGGGAATATGTCACTTATACAAGCCAGAGAAATCATTTTGAATGATATCATCTAGCAATTAAAGTCTATTTGGGATTATATGTTGATAATATCATAAGAGAATATCATTGTTAGGGACCTGGAAAGCATCATTACTGCCCATAAAGAGAAAGCCCAACAATGTGCCCAGCTAGTAAAAAAAATGATTGATTTTCTTAATTCCAAGTTATCTCAGGAATTAAGAACTATGCAAGTTGAAGATAGAATAGATTTGGTGTCAGAAATAAATAAAATGGTGCAGAAGAATTTATACAGGAAAACGACAGAGGCCAAGCTTGGTGAGATCAAAGAATTTTTCCTGAAACTTAATACAAATTTTGATAAAACGATGAGGGTGGGATTTCCCTCATGTTGGGATTAACATGGAAATTTTCTTCCATGGGAGACTTACGAGAATTTTTTGGTAGAAGCAAAGAGTAAGATTGGTTCTTCTCGTGAGAAAATGGAATTTCTTAGAGGTTCAACTATTGTCAATTACATTCACATATATTTTTAACTATAATGGTTAATTAAAACCCTTTTTGCAGAGAAGCCATCTTACAGTCAAATCACTAATTTTAGGATGACCATACAAGGTTTGTCAAATGTTTAAGTTTAGACTTGAAAGTATGGAAAAGGTGCAGAGCATGGATATTTCCAATAGCAGTAGCAACAGAAGTTGGACCTTCTACAAGTGAGCCTGCACAGGGATTACAAGTTATCCGATGAAAAATGGCCATGAAATATTTGAGATATTGTATTTGTAATATTGACACAATTTTGTTGTTAATTTTATAAAAAGTCTAAGTCCTTGGAAGGACCGAATAGGACTTAAAGTAGATTTTAAGGTATTTTTAGGAGTTTGTGATAGTTAACAGTTTCTATAATTCTAACCATTGTAATGTAACTACAAAAGAGACTTTGGACAACCATTTGGGGTTTTGAATTTTTTACTTCAGAAGTGGAATTTTTGTTTAATGTTTCTATCTTTTCTTGGAGATGAAATAAAGCTTTTCAAGGTGATTCCAAGCAGTCTTTGAATTCGATATGTGTTCATATTCATTGTAAGTCATTTATTGTTCTTTCTTCTTTGGAAAAGAGTAACGAAGTTGATGGTTTTTTTGATAATATGGATTTACTGAACTCACAATACCTATAATATTTAAATTAAATAACCTTAATATACGCTCCTCTTTTCTATAAGCTCATTTTTCTGTCTTTCATATTTTTTGCTAGGGTTTGAGACAAAAGATTCTACAAAAAGTAGCCTTTGTTGTGGACATTTTATCATTTCTTTCCATCACCCTGCTACAACTTTGAATCCTTTTCATTACCAATAAGGCCATCTTGAAAGGTGTTTTTATCCCAGAAGGTTCCCTTAACATTACGTGTGAAACACACTTCTAAACTATAATAATGGGATAGAAAATAAAATTCGTTATATTTTTGTACGGATACCCTAGGCACTGACCTCTACTCAGCCAGGGGTTGTCTTTAGGGCTACAACATGGTCCATGATTCTTTGGTCTCCTATAGATCTTCATCTGAATTTGTTTCATGAACTTTTTTTCCTTCTATTGCTTCTAGAGTGTTTTTATCCTTATGGAAGTTAGGATTTGTTCCTCCTAAGATGTAGATATGTTCCCAACTTTTTTAAGAGTTTGAGAGATTTCTTGGAGTAAAATTCTTCATTACTCAATGAATACATGAACAAGGTTGAATTATTGGTTGATAATCACTGTCTAGTGCATGGATTAGTGCATGAGGGTTTCTTACAACGCCTTAAAAATAATTGAATTTTAACCTATTGAAAAAAATGAATCGAAATCAATTGCAAAATTAAAGAAATCCACACTTTGAAATCCTCATGAAATTGAGACCTTGTTGTCATCAAGTTATTTGTTGGCACAATTTAGTTCATAAATAAAGAAAACACACTTGCATGAGACTAACAATCAAGTGTTTGGAGAAACCTCTCTATGGTGATGTGCGGGTTCTTACCTCTAATACTACCATTTATCCCCCCCATAGTTGTGTAATTTAAAGGAAACCTAAATTAAAAACTAAATCATGTGTACACTTCCCCAGCAATGACGCCAAAAATTTTAGTTAATTCAATTTCACTATAATTTTGTTACATTATTCATCAATCCAGGTTGGTAAACTTGTGAACTGTAAGGAAAAATATACACGAGGACTTAGTTTCTAGCTTTTCTTATCTATGTTAACATTAACAATAGTAGAATAATGTTGGGACAAGTTTCAACATGTTGCTCAGGGTTCCTGCCTAAACAAGTAAAGCAAGGCTCAATCCTCGTGATCCAATTTTTAATATATGCAAATATCATCAGTAAAAGAACATTGGGACAATCCCTAAGGGTTATTCAATTAGTCAAATATTCAAATCCTCATTGTTAAAGAACCTTTTCTATGGAGAGGTCATGTGTTCAATTCTCTCAACACTCTTAGGGTTAGGCTCCAGGGTTGAGTCGGCAGGAAGTGATCCCTTTGGGTGGATATAACTGGTGAAAATATTCTATGGATTTAGTAGTCACTGATTTCTAGGGTTCATGAACCACATAAAAAATATAGGCCCAAGGTTTAGCTCAATTGTTCGATTCCCCGTCATTAAAGCACATTTTCTATTGAAATGTCACGAGTTTAATTCCATAAACACTAGGATTAGGCTCAATGGTTGATCTAATAAGAAGTGATCCCTTTGGGTGGATCTACCTGGTACAAATATTTCATGGATGTAGAGGTCACTGATCTTCGGGGTATATCAACCAAATAGAAAATAAAAGAATGTTAGGACAAGTTTCAACATGTTTCTCAAGGTTCTTTCCTAAACAAATAATGCAAGGCTCAATCCTTGTGATCCAACTTTTAATCTATGAAAATATCAATAGTAAAACATTGTTGAGACATGTTTCGACATGTTTCTTGGGTGCTTTCATAAAAAAATTACACAAGGCTTAATCTTTGTGATCCAAATTTTAATATATGAAAATATCAAAAGTGAAAGAATGTTGGGACAAGTTTCGACATGTTGCTCAGGGTTATCTCATAAATAATTAATACAAATCTCAATCCTTGTGATCCAACAAATCTATTTTATCATTTTTACAAAAATTATCATATAATTGAAACAAATGCCACAGGGGAATCAAGGTTTATTAAAAGCCAATAACACAAGGTCATGTATCCATGTTTAATAATACAATCAATTTAAAACTAGTTAATCACTAGTAATCAAACTGCAATCTTTTCTAGAAACAAAATTAAACATAAATTTACTATGTGAAAAATAGTGGCAACATGCATCCTTGCAGGAGGGCCTCCTGCTTGGTTCACACATTGTTTAATTAGAAAGAGTGAATAAAAAAGTATGAATAGGATCATAAATAGAACATCATAAGCAATAAGAGACTAGCAAAGTTATATTATATGAAAAGTGTTTCAATACATCCAACTTTTGATCCCAAATTGTAGTCTTGCTTTGGGAATTTATACAAAATAAAATACAATTTCTTAGGTTCAATTATATATCAAATATTGATTACTCAACAAACTAGATTGATTTTGGCTTAGAATGAGTGATCTCTTTCATCATTCGATGGACAATTTGAATCCCTTCTTTAGTTTTTACATTTGTTAGTCGCAACACGAAATCTAGGAAAATAGGATTCAAAGAATCGGGTAAGTCTCTCATATCCTTCACTTTTAGAGGAAACAATCCTCACAGAGCTTAAATGGGCTCATTTGAAAAATCCCCATGTTTTAGATTTTTGAAATTTGTCTTCATTTTCTCATATATGATGTTGCAAAATCACTACCTAGAAAATGATGGAAATCTTTGACCAAAAAATTGATCAAATGTTTTAGGTTCACACATGGGACATGGGTGAGTTTTGAGCAACATATCTATATTGGGGATCCTATTAACAAAACCCATATGCCCAATTTTCTTTTTTAACTTTGTTGATATCTCAATCATGGAGGTGGCTACCAAGACTAGATCCAAACTCGTAAATGGCCATTTGTAAAACCAAAGTATAATCCTAATTAATTCATCAAAAATAAATTAAATACATGATAATTAACCAGTTGAGAATTAGATATGTATCATGGTGTTTTATAGGTGGTAAATCCTGGAGTGATTAATGGGTGAAGGAATTACATACATGGTTAAATGGATGACTGTAAATGATGTTAAAATGGTGATGAATCAGTGACCCAATAGTAGGTAAGTCTAAGTTAGTAATTGATTTTATCATACATCTATAAATGGGAATACCCTCCTCCTCATGTGGAAGTCCCTCAAGACGATGAGAATGAAATGGAATAATCCTAGCCATGGTGGCAACAAAATACGTATGCAAATAAAAAAGAGTAACACCTAGGTCAAATTAGACTTGTCCAAATAGCACGCACCTTGAAAATATAAGGAACATGCAATCAAACAAATGTATCAAAGGGACCTTACCTTAGTTTAAGCTTGATTTATTAGGGCACAATTCAACCATGAAGATATGAATGGAATAGTTACCCTGGCCTCCTATGTAATAGCTCAATTCTTGGTGCAATTACACTTAATTATGCATGGGAACCCTCAATGGGATCTAAGTGAGTATTGACCAATGTTTGTCCCAGGTATAGTAAGCATGCCTCGTGTTCCATCACTTATGAAAGGTTCCTAATATTATGGCCACTATGGTTACCACCTACACCAACCAACCTAGGGGTACAAACATGGTTCATGTCCCCACACAAAGCCACGGTATTTGGCCCACAACCTCCCAAAAGAGACCCCCATATGTGCATAGACCACACCACCCAAACCAAATGAAGTGGGGCTAGAACTCCACCAATCCTAGTGTGACCTAGTGCTCGACCCTTGTCTTAGAAGGAATTCCTAGGAAACATCTAATTGTAAATGGATTTTCACTCCCTAACTCAAGATTCTAGCTTTTTTTTTATGGCCTTGGAGAGTTTCGTCTCCAGCCTATTCCAAGGCCTTAAAATCCTAACCCGATGTTGGTGTGATACCATAGAAGTGACAAAAAGTTTGATAAATTTTCTTAATAATTATTTTTAGTGGGTTTTTTTAAGTGAAGGGTATACAAAATGAAAATTGATCATGTTATTTCATACTTCCAAAGAAAGAGATGCAAAATATAAACATGCAATTATTATTTTCGATGAAAACTAGCTAAATTAGAGTCATATTTTCCCAATGCAGTATGAATGCATTCCTCACCACTCTCTCCTTGATCATTATGACTTTCACTATCAAATTTGAATTGAAGCACTCAAGCAATCAAAGAACATCCAAAGAAGATAAGAAGAAAAATAATCCAAAACCTAATACCCTACCCACAAGAAATCACGTATCAAACAGATGAATCAAAAGACTCAACACACTCACTACAATAGGTAGAAAAATAATGGTTGTAGGAAAATGGTCATAAACTTGTACTCAACCTCAATGTCACTGTTGGGAATCAAAGTCAAAAGGATTCAGGACCCTGAAAATGACTAAAAATCAACTCATTTTAAGTGTATTTGAGAGTTAATTGACTAAGAATGAGATCTAGTGCATTAAATCCAAGAATTACTTAAGCCTTGGACTTGGAAATTTGCAGGAATGCTGAAGGATTTTGGGGAAAACCTAGTTGGAGCTACTTTAATGCTCATTCAAGGAGGTAACAAAGAGGTGCAATGTTATATCACTTACTATGAAGGGTGTTGAATATGGGTTCAGTGCTCTATTAAGCCTGGGTAGGAGTGTTGAAATGGTTTTAGACCCAATTTCTAAGTTTTCAAGCGAAAAGTTTCCAAAAAATACCTTCCCAAAACTTCTAATGAAGATCTAAAAGAAAGATTAAAATTAAAATAAAGTAAATGAATTAGAATTCAAAGATAAAAAGGAAACCCATTGGGGCTCTCCAGTGTAGCTGTCAATTTTTTTTATATGTATTTTCCTCTATATACATAGAGTACTTATACCCATAGGCTTACCCAAGACCTATGACGAATAGTGCACTAGAGACCTACTTAACCCCGTTGATCCACATGCATGCATGTTTTAAATCAAAACCAGGAAATATTATGGATGTACATTAGTTTTGAAGGTGAATTCCTAATTCCCTTGGTGGTTGAAGTCCTTGAGATCTTTGCCCCTAGATCCAGTTAAAAATATGAAACTTCAGTTAAATTCCACTTTGGACTACTAATTTTATGGATATGATGATGGCATTATATTCCTATTTCTAAGAGGACCAAAATCGACCTAAATATCACCTCATTTGGACAAGCTGAAGTTGAGTTATGAATTATTTTATTCATACATATATTTTAGATCAAGTCAGCCCTATGCACATGTACCAATGGACAAGTCAAGTGGGCCCTCATGGAAGCCTATAAATAGAAGATACCTCAAGCTAATTTGGACACACACATCAAGCTCTCTTCTCCTCTTCTATATTTCCTTGGCTCGCACAGGTCTGATGAAGGAAGCTCACTCAAGGGTCTGAAACTTCAAGATGAAGCTCGCACTGAACTAGGGTTTTCTTATTCAAATTCGCTTGCATAGAGTGATCATCAGAGAAAATTTGGGTGCTCAGTCACTGGCATAGAGTGTTCATGAGAGGTCACTGGCATAGGGTCTATATGAGAGCGACCAGGAGTCTACGTCAGTTTGGTCCCTAGTCGTTCGCACAGAATGGTATGGGAGCATCTAAGCTTCCATAGTCGCTATCTTGCAGTTCATAGAGAGTGACCATGTCAGTCATAGTCGCTCTCATAGCTCCTCCTCCCTACAACTAAGACTCCTAGATGATATTTCAGTATTCTGAAGATTTCACTCAGTGAAAGAAGTGTTCAGTAGCAGGCTACAGGCAATGATAATACATCATAGTTATCTGAATCATATTTCTAATGTTTTAGATGCATTTCATGGATATTCTAGTTGTTATGAAGATATGGATAATTGTACTCTATTTTTCTGAATTATTTGATGACAATCTCTTAGAAGAAGATTTTCAAGGATTTTCCCCATAGTGGGTTTTACCCTAGTTTCCAACCAATCCTAGTGTCTCTGTGTACATGCTTTTCTTCTCTTGTTCCTTTATGTTCCACTGCATTGGTGATGATGTTATTGTTCTTTCTATATAGTTGCATATGATGATGAATAATAATGTAAATATGTATAATGTTATGATGTTATGGGGGGGGGACTTATGTATTGATGAAGAAATGAAATTATCAAAGAAAGAACAATATATCCCTATGAAAAATTAACATGGTATCAGAGATGGGTTGAAGAAAAGGCATGGAGATCACCCCATGGAGACACTTTGGATGGAATAAAGAAGAGGATGGTGGAGACCTAAAATAATGTAGGGTATGAAGGAAACTCTAGGTAGTTAGTGCATAAGGATTTGATGGTTATGGTTTAAGAGTAACCTTGGTTTATGGCAAAGACTTGAGATTTGATGTATGAAACTCTAACATGGTCTATGTGAAGATGCTCAAGCACTTGGGATAGATTTGATGAAGCCCTATATGACTGGTTGTTGACAAAGTTGATTGAATGAAACATTCTTATGTGGACTATGGATAGTGATGAATCTTGAAGGTTGGTTCAAGAGGGAGAGTATCACCTCTCATTGAAAATAAGTACTTCTTGACTTATGATGTTTCTTTGTGTCTTTACTCTTGTTTAGACTTATGAATTTGATTATTATGATTATTATTTTGATCATTTCTTATAATTCCTACATGTATATCTTAGTATATTTATGTATCTAATCTCCTTGATGAGATGTGATAAGTGGATCCCTCTTGAGGATCATTTGAGATGCAGGAAAGAAAGTATAGATCTGGAAAGAGGTACAAAGCCACATGATGGAATGAAAAGCTAGATCTGGAAAGAGGTACAAAGGCAGATGATGAAAAGAAAAGCTACATCTGGAAAGAGGTAAAGAGACACTTGATGAAAATGTGACAAGTAATACAAGTTTTCTATGAGAAGGAGAACAAGTATTTGAACACTACAAGGTATGAAAGGTATATTGTTTCAATTATAACCTTGGATGACTAGGTAAGCCTTATGGTATGTTGAGAATATCTCCCTTGCAAATGGTTCATGCTTGCATATGAAAGAGAATTGGATTTATGTTTCCTATTATGAAATAGTGCACTTGGTACTGAATATTTTGATCATGTAGATCTTCATTGTTGATCTTGGATATAGTGGAATGACTTGATGTTTGGCTAACATATGTTATTCGTAGAGGTCTTGATTCTATAAAGAATTCTAGTACCTTGACTCTAGTAAATGATACTCTTAACACGTGAGCATGATATGACCATGATGGATATATGTCTAATTTTATGATCTAACAGATATGTTATTGCATGACTATAGTAAAGACGGGTTGGTGACATTAAAGAAGTCAAATGAAGTAGATTTCTAGTCAGAGGGAGAATCTCTTCTCAAGATTCTTACTCTTATTACTATTTTCATTTTGTATTGTTCAAATGTGATTTATGTGCATCCAACATTATTGATTTGTAGCAAGGTCTCAAATCTAAATCCTGTAGAGAAATTAGGGTTTATGTTCCAGTCACAGCCATAGAACTAGGAATATTCATCCCTTGACACACACATGCTAAGGCCCAATTAGTATTCAGCCATCCAATGACGCACTCATGCTAACTTGATGAAAGCAATCATAGGTTTGACTATTTCTAAAATTATCTAAACTCTAAATCAAGATGTTCACTTGAAGGATGTCAGTTCCACAAATAAGTAAAAGGCATTTGAAATATTTGAAAGCAGGGAAGTTTGAATGTTTACAGGTGACCATGACATACATATAAATATGTCATTATGTTTGAAGTTTGTTCTACAAGAGTTTGACATGTTTTTGGCTGATTGATATATATGAGTTATATGATGTCTAATGATGACCTAGATCTATGACTTAATGTTTGAGATATTTCTTGGACTATATATCTTACTATGATAGAAAAATTGGATATTGACATGATGTCTAATGTTTTGACTTGACGGCTGACGATTTGTCTTGATGACTAAGATATATGAGCATAGTGGCTTCCTATCACTTGTATTGTGGGAATGACTTGATTTATTTTATGTGTTTGATGAAAACCTGTTGGCTTGATAATACATGATGTCACGACTTGATGAAAGCCCTACTTGTCATCTGGTTCAAAGAATTGACTCTTAGATATTGATAAATTTTGATATTAGTATTGATTTGGTTTCTAAACTTTGATAAGCTTATTGAGTTGATTTAGTTGTTTTGATTGTGCAATAAGTATTTATGAAGGATTGGTGTTTTGGTAAAGTGTTATGGTTGCAGTGATCATTGCATGAAGCAAGCTCCCCCAATATTGACATGTCCACATTGACAGTTATCTGATGAAGCCGAATGATGTGTTGATTCAAGCCTTTACCTCAAAATTGTTCCAAGGTATGACTTTGATTTTGATTTTGGTTTTTATATATTGACGATCTACTTTTATCAGGAAAAAATCTGTTGATGATATATAAGAGGGAGATGTCTTCTTAAGATCGTAATAGTGTATCATCGCATGATGAATCGATTTACAAGGATGGGAAAAGATAATCTATATTATGAAATTATTGAGAAGTGGACATACAAATCCTTGGACACTCTAATTTGAAGTTAAATATGTTGACATGGAAAATCTGACAGTTGATTGAAGCATTGATGTTTTATTTTGAACATCCATCTGTGTAATGTGCATAGAACCTAAATACATTCACAATTGAGTTGCTTCACACACATTTCCCCCAAGTATCCTTTGAGGTATTTACATGATATGATCTATTATTGGTTTGATATATTCTTCCTATGATATATGACTTTATGGATATGTTGATGTTGATTATTGATGAGCACATATGAGTGTTGCCTTGGTATGATATCTGTCATGATGAAAGTTCAGTGACACAACTAAGGTTGAGTATGATGTTGCCAGCATGACTATCTATGAGAAGGATGCAAAAGCTCCTCAGAAAGTTGTTTGAGCATCATTTTGATTTGACATGGATACATTGCGATAATAAAGAATGGGATCTAATTGGCAGAGAATCCCATATACATATATAGTTGTGACCATGATACTCTCATATATTGAGACAGTGCAGTTATGCGAGACAAGCTTAGGCTTGTGGTTGGCACCTCCTTGAGAGGGAGGATGATCATGGTATCCTTTTGTGATTTATATGATTTATATTTATGTGCTAACATGATATTTTATTTGATATTATGTATAAAAAGGAGATAGCTACTCCTAACAGATGATGATTACTTTATACAAGTATGATGATATGAGCATGATGAGAGAAACTTTGATTGAGGACACTGAGCCAACTCTTCCTACCCTGTTTTAGCTCCCAGGGTGAGGAATCAAGATGGAGGGCTCCTAGGGTTAAGGGAACTCTGGAAAATAGGGAGTTAACCTATCTATTTCCCATAGGGTTGGAGTAGTAGCTCACCTTATATTGGACTTTGCAGAGTATACCCCAGTTGGCATCATACCCACAAGTTGGGCTTGTTGGAAGTATTGCTCCTCATCTAGCCAACGAGTTGAGTGTACTTGGGGAAGTAAAACCCAAGGCAATTATGATGTAGGTGTTGTACCACTTGACTATTTAGGTCCATTGTTGGGAAGATCAGTGGGAAATAGGATGGGTTAAGTAGTAGCTCCCTTATTTCACCTATTTCTCGATATGGGTTGAGTTGTAGCTCCCCCATGACATTTCCAAGTAGTAGCCTAATGACATTTATGGGTTGTAGCCCGATGATGTTTCTCGGTAGTATCACGATGACATTTCCAGGTAGTAGCCTGATGACATTTCTGGGTTGTAGCCCTATGATGTTTTTGGGTATTTATCCAATGACATTTCCAGGTAGTAGCCTGATGACATTTCTAGGTTGTAGCCCGATGGTGTTTCCAGGTAGTAGCCTAATGACATTTCCAGATAGTAGCTTGATGAATTTCCGAGTTGTATCCTGGTGAATAGAGGGTGGTAGCTTAAGCTCCCCTCTAGTGGCAAATTCTTCTTCTTCTGAATTCGAGAATATTCAACATACGAGAAGGAAAAATCGACAGATAAGCAAGAATAAGAAAGAGATGTACATTTATGATCTGAGATAATGAGATACTTGAGATGGGATGTATGTCATGTTGATCGATGGCCTGATTTTGGTCGGTGGAATTCTCCCTAGTTGAGAGGGAGTGTTAAAAATATGAAACTGTGGTAAAATCCCCCTTTTGACTATTCATTTTATGGATCTAATGATGGCATTAGGTTCCTCCTTCTAAGAGGACCAAAATTAACCTAAATATCACCTCATTTAGATAAGCAGAAGTTGAGTTATGAATTATATTATTCATACATATATTTTCGATAAGGTTGTCCTTATGCACATGTACCAATGGATAGGTCAAGTAGACCCTCATGGAAGCCTATAAATAGAAGATACCTCAATCTCATTTGGACACACACATCAAGATCTCTTCTCCTCTTTTATATTGTCTTGGCTCACATAGTTATGACGGAGGAAGCTCGCATAGTTCTGACGGAGGAAGCTCGCTCAAGGGTCTGAAACTTCAAGATGAAGCTCACATTGACCCAGGGTTTTCTTATTCAAAGTCATTAGCATAGAGAGGTAATGAGAGCGATTTTTGGTCTTCAATCCCTGACACAGATTGGTCATGAGAGCGAATTTGGATCCTTGGTTGCTGGCACAGGGTCTACATGAGAGCGGTCGGGATTCTAGGTCAGTTTGGTCACTCGCACATGTCAGGCCAGGTAGTAACTCCATAAGGAAAAAATGATTCGTGTGTTCTATTCCATCAGGTAGGGCTTCATTATATACATGAGGGAGAGACTATTCAGTTCGTCTCCCGATGACTGTTCATATTTCCTATTTATCTATTTACATAAATTCACCCAATCACAAGGATTAGGTGTTAACATTCCCCCCCTTAATCTGAAGGGATGTTGGTGAGTCCAAGCATCATTCTGAATCATTCAATCTTTTCTCTTCCAAGCGCTTTGGTGAAGATGTCTGCAATTTGCTCATTTGTGGAACAATGACGAAGATGGATTGTTTTGGCCTCAACATGATGTCGAATCATATGATATTTAGTATTGATGTGCTTCGTTCGATCATGGAACTTTGGGTTCTTGGCCAACTTTATTACAGAGGTATTGTCAATCATGAGTGGAGTTTATTGTACTTGTTTTACTACAAATATTCAAGAATTTTCCTGAGCCACACAATTTATTTTGTTGCTTCAGCTGCTGCCACGTATTATACTTCTGTTGTGGAATCTACTGGAAATAATTGTTTGTGTGATCTCCAGGAGACAGCGCCTAATCCAAGACTCATAACAAATCCTGAAGTTGATAACCCAGTTTCTTTGTCTCCATCGAAGTCTGAATCAGAGTATCCAATCAAGTTAAAGTCGTCCACCTGTGTATACTTGATTCCAAAGTGTTGAGTTCCCTTCAAGTACCTTAGAACTCTTTTTGCAGTAGACTAGTGTCCCTCACAAGGCTTTTGCATAAACCTAGAGAGGATTACAACAGCAAATGAAATGTCTAGTCTGGTAGTAGTTAGGTAGTTGAGACTTCCTACAAGTTGTCTATACTTTGTTGCATCCTCAAATTCTTTTCCTTCAATAGATGTGAGCTTTAAGTTTTGTTCCATTGGAGTATTAAGAGGATTGCACTCTGTCATGCCAAACTTGTTCAACAGATCACCAATGTATTTCTTTTGAGAAAGAAATATGGACTTTGGATGTTGGGTTACTTCTATGCCAAGATAGTAATGAACATATCCCAGATAAGTCATTTCAAAACTTTTCCCCAGTTCCTTCTTTATGGATGCAATGTAGCTTTCATTGTTCCCTGTCATCAAAAGATCATCTACATATACCACAAGACATACAACTGTTTTGCCAACTTTATTGACAAATAAGGTTGGATCATCAAGATCAAAATGTTTGAAATTGAGTTTCAGAAGATGCTCAGTTAGTTTTTCACACCAGGCTCGTGGTGCTTGCTTGAGGCCATATAAGGACTTCACAAGTTTGCATACTTTATGTTCATGTCCTTTCACAGCAAATCCTTCAAGCTGGGACATAAAAACATTCTCTTTTAGATATCCATTCAAGAAGGCAGTTTTTACATCCATTTGATGGACTTTCCAACCGTTCTGAGCTTCTAGTGCAAAGAGTGTCCGGATGGTGGCCCATTTTGCTGTGGGGGAAAAAGTTTCCTCATAATCGACCCCTTCCTTTTGTGCAAAACCTTTGCCACAAGCCTAGCTTTGTGCTTGTCAAGTGAGCCATCAGCTTTGTACTTGTTCTTGTAGACCCACTTGCAGCCAATCGGTTTGGTTCCAAATGGAGGATCAACCAGCTTCCAAGTGTCGTTCTTTATAAGGGCATCATACTCCTTTTGCATTGCTTCTTTCCAATCATCATGAGAAGCAACTTCTTTAAAGGAAGTTGGTTCAAAATCTGTAGACAAGTTCAATTCACAATCATAAGAAACATCCATATCAACAGGTGAATTAGAGTCATCTACATCACTCCATTTTGCCGGTTTGAATTTCTGGTTCCTGTTTTTCCAATTTCATCAGGATGAACACTTTCAAGTGTCTTTGTCAGCCACTTTTGGGGACCTTTCTGAGATGGTCCAGGCTGCTCTGTTGATTGAGTTGGGAGTGAATCAAGATTGAGTCTCGAAATTCTATCAATTACATCACTTAAAGCATCATCCATTGTTGGAGTTTCAGTCGGGGGAGAGTATTCTTCAGAAGAAGATTCCACATGTTGATCTAGTATAGGAATCCCCCCTTCAAGATGTGGAATATGATTATCAATTCTTGAAATGATTTTGTTTTTGCGAATCTATCCAAGCGATCAAGTTGCCGCTCAACAACATTGTCAGATTTGGATGATTCAAGAAAAATTACATCTCTAGATATAACAAACTTTTTATTTACTTCATCATAGAG